>JAOTRA010065100.1:2574-15213 GCA_026260255.1 Pseudolaguvia tuberculata | reverse complement strand
ACACACACACACACACACACACACACACACACACACACACACACACACACACACACACACACACACACACACGTTAGAGAAGTAACCCAAACGGCTGCAGGTTTAAGAAAGGAGACACTCGGTTACCTCTAATATGATGTAGAACTCGTCCCCTGGTTCCCCCTGGACCACAATCTTCTGGCTGTCTTCAAACAGCACAGGTTCCAGGGCATCAGCGACAGTCAGGCGTTCCCATTTATCCAGAGACTCTGAGACGCAAACGTTCCCAACATAACCGTTTAAAGTAACTTCTTAATGGCACAGGACGGGTAGGGAGTCCATTACTGGGATATTATTGGTTATGGGTGTGGCCAAGCTCTACTTTCTGATTTTTTTTAAGTTTTAAAATCCAATACAAGCCTTTATGGTCTAGGTGTTGAATTACATTGCGCTTACCGAGAATAGACACTTTACTAAGGAACTCTTCGTACATCTTCCTCTTCCTCAGTGTACTTCCCTGAAAAATCCACAAGAGATTAATAATTTATGATATAAAGAATCTGCTGTCAATTATAAAGCATCGGTTATCGGTGGTCTTCTATTTTACCATCAGTATCCTCCTGTAGCTGTCTCTGTCGATGCCCCACAGCTTGATGTCTGTCTTAGCACGGACAGTAGCGGCACGGGGTGTACCGTAGATCAGCGCCAACTCACCAAAGCTGCCACCTTCGCCGATACCGGTGGCCCACTCATTGTTGACATAAACCTTTTTGAATACAAAGCCAGGTGTGTGAGTCTAGCATCATACCGCAACATTAAATATACATGTATAGCTCATAATTTGGGTCACATGACCAAAGGACGCTCACATCAGTTTCGCCCTGATCAATGACATAGAAGTTATCACCTTCATCACCTGTGGCAGAAAACAAAAGCAATTAAACAAACACAAACTATAAAACCTAAATGTATTTTTTTTATGGAAGAAATCCAACCCTGCAGAATAACGGTCTCTCCGGCGATGTAAGTGACTGGAAACATGGCGTCGAAGATATCACTACGATTGCGGGACAATAAAGAAAGCGTTAACCTGGACATGAGCTTAGAAATATCACTTTAAAATAGAAACGCAATAAAATCAAACGTTCACCTTCTTTCGTTATCATCCAAGTGGGAGAAAAGTACATTCCTTTCGATGGCTTTCGCCAGAGCTGCCATGGTTTTGTAGTCTTTAGGAATAACCTACAAACCACAGAAATGATGATGTTGTAAAAAAAAAAATAAATAAAAAAATAAATAAATAAATAAAACAATCTGAAAATGGGATGAGATTCATCCCACAGTTAATAAATGTTCTACGGTCCTGTTGCTGACCTTTCTCACATACGATGCGGCGTCCTCCTCGGTGTAGACCTCGGCACTGATCGCTCCTCTTCTGCTACGCCCCTTGACCACAGGGTTCATCGGTGGAGAAACCTCATCTTCGCGCGAGTCCGTCCATAAGCCGGTTTTCTGTTGGTTCACCAACTGCTTGGCCTCCTCCTGTGAGGATCATGGGTAATGCAGCGGTTTCATTTATATTCAGCTGGACAGACAGTTAAAGAAATTTACAGATACAAGTCTATGTTATTTATTAGTTTAAGTCCCTTTTAAAGAAGAACTTTTCCAGCTTTGGTATTTTATGAACCGTTTACACGTGAAATGCTGCTGGGGTTTTTTCCTTCAAACACATTCATTGTATGATTTTAGAGAACAGAGGAATTTTTGTTCTCCATGTTTTTTTTTCTGTGGTGTGTGTGAAAGAGAAAGAAAGACTCCAGGACCTTTTCCAGCTTCTCGAAGTGCTCTCGGAGGAAAGCCATGGGTCTCTCGGGACGAGTGGTGCACAGCTGCACGATGCAGTCTTTCAGCAGCTGTTGGATGTTGTGCTTCTGCACATACAGCTCACATTCGCGCAGACTCCTCTCCTCTTCACTGCTGGATCCTGCCATCCTGACCGGTCTGGGGAGGAGGGGGGGACAGAAAGGAAGGAAGGAGGGAAGGAAGAGAGAGAGAGAGAGAAGAAAGACAGTTTGTTAGGGCAGCTGGAAGAAAGAATTTCATAATTTATACTGAATACTTTCTGAAAAATTGAAAAAACCGCAGTAGAGGTCGGCCGATTAATCGTAATTAGCTGATTGGTTGATCAGGTGCAGCACACAGTGAAATAAAAAGCGTTTCTCTAGGACTCCATGGTGCTACACAAAACAGCAAGATATCAGATCAACTCTCATCACATCCAAATGCATCCTTATTCCGGGTTCTGGAACAAGTTTCCATTTGTAGAAACAGTCAAACAGAGTGGAGGGATTCAACCATTCAGTAACGATACACAGTACTTCCACCACCACCACCACCACCACCACCACTCATCATCCCCAAAAATATTATAGCACTCGCCAGAAATTGCATGAAGATCCGCCAGAACAAGGATGGTGGAATGACTAGGATCAGTGATCCTGGGACTTAAACTCACAACCTTGCATTTAGATTTTCGGATGACTGATATAACATTTGATTTATTTAGTTAAAGGTTGAGATCATTGCTTAAGGCCCAGTGGTGGTGCTGGGAATCGAACATACACTCTTCATCTCAGATAGAAACATCATTACTGATCCCAATAATGGGTTCAACTTCCAATTACACATACTGCCAATGCTGGGCCCCTAAGTGAGACCCCTAGTTCTTACCTATCCAGTGTGATTAAATGAGATCCAAACCCAATGACATTTTTATAGCGGACAGCGGGAAACTGCAGTTACTGCGGCAGGAGGGAAGCGACGCCATGTTTCTATAAACAAACAACACTCACCGCATCCCAAACGGTCTCAGCATTTAAACACCATTAAACTCCATGTCATGCAGAACAAATGTATCATTAAACATTATTATTACTATTATTATTATTATTACTATTATTATAATTATTGAATTACTTCCCCTCGTTAAGAGCGGGAAACGCTGTGGGGAAACACCGAGCAGCAGACTGACTGCATAGACGGCGGATTAGCATTTAGCTAAACTTCCTCAGTTACATTAAAGAGAATTTAAACTCCTGTAAACCGTAAAATCCCTAAACACACATAAAACCACAACCGACTCTGTTTTCCGGAATAAACATTAAGTGTTATTTTACCCTGAATTTAAACACGTATTTATTCCTCCTGAACTCCTTCACCGGAAACCGTCGGAACCCGAACAGTCTCTGACGTCAATCCCACTCTCTGACACGGAAGTTGTAACCATAGCAACCTTCCCCAGTCCAAAAAACGTGCTGTACGTTGGGTTGATTGATTAACGTGATTGAGGATTGCCCCCTAGTGGTCCTGAAAATATATTTCATCCGTTCTTGCTTTACAATTACTACATTATTTTACATTCGTTCGCTTAAGTTATATTTTCTCAGTAAGTAAGAAACGATGTTATATATTATAAGTCCATTTTTTAAATCATTATTGTTTATTTTTCTATTATATTAGATAAGTGTTTTAAGTATTAATCCACCACGTTATGAGGACATTTTCTGTCACACCACTATGAGCCAGTAGGTGGCGACAATAAGTCCACATGTAGAATTACCAACCGTTCAAAAAACACCGAAGAACAAACGAATCCATGCAAGCCCTGAGTGGTGAGATAAAAGGTAACGAAATGGCAGCAATATAAACGCGCTGATCCGGATCCGGTCCTGAAATTACACAAAACCAACCAACCGGTGAGGAAAAATTAAAGATTAATTTAATAATATAAAATGTGTTATAATAAAATTATAACACAACGAGCTGCAACATCCACAATAACCAACGATGTCAAGCAGCAGAACGGGATCGTAAAGTAAAAGCAGATAAATTACACTATTTACTTTTTAAAATATCTTAATTTTTTAAAACTAACTATTGATTAATTGATTTTAATAAAACTGGAGAATTTTGCTGAAATATTTTCTCCGACTTTGATACCGGATCGGTTCACCTTTTCTTTTAAACTTTTACACCGCCATGTGCACATTAACATTAACGCTAAACTAAAATTAAAATAATAAACTAATATAAAAAGTTAAGATTTCAGTTAAGATTAAGGTTTTTTTTAAGACAGAACGCACCTAACGTCTATTCCGAGCCTAGTTATCGCTGAATGACGTCATCGACTAATTTGCATATTCACATTAAAACATAAAAGGAAAAAAAAAGAATTTTCACTTTATTATTAGGTTTATTTTTTTTACTGTAGACATTCAGTCTAAACTCCACGAATAGATTTAAAAAATATATATATTTCTTATATTTCTATATTTGTATTCACTGTCATCGGAGGAATAAATCTCAGACCCACGTGATCTCGGGTTTAATAATTGACGTAAGAATTTTGGACATTAAATCTGTGAACCATGTGATGATGATGATGATGATGATGATGATGATTTATTTGGTGTGACTGGTCACTGATCGCACCTGAGCCATGGTGTAGGAGTGAAAGTGAAGGCCCAGATTAGGGATCTGATCTGATACGGTACTGGGTGACACTGGGTGACCCTCCGTCGGTTCCGAGCGTGAATCAATGGCTGGGTTGGGTGTCCATGTTCTATGAGGAAAAACAATGCCATTATCTCATTTATACATCTGGAAGCTGGTAGACGGTTGAGGGACTTACTCAAGTGCCCAGTAGTGGCGGCTTGGTGGGCCTGAGACCTGTGAGTACCTGTCAATCATCTGACCACCTTCATTTTTAAAAAGACTTTCTTCACTTGGCCTCATTTAGGAAGTGCAGGTCAGATAGAGTCAGCCATGATCCAAAGAGAATAAGGATAAGGGCCTTGTTCAAGGGCCCAAAAGTGGTAGCTTGGGTGTGTCACGTCTTAAATCCCTCAGTCTCAGGCAACAACGCAAACCCTAAACCATTTGGGCCACCACAGCCCCCATGCATGCAGTGACAACAGGTTTGTGCTAATTGGCGGCTCTTGTTTCTCGTCTCTTCAAAAGTAGATCTCTGTGGATGAATAGACCAGGTTCCATAAACCACCCTGTACTAGCCTAACGATGGATTACACACCATGGTGTCTTCAGCTGGTCGGATGACTTTCTCAAAAGTTTGCTTAAGGCACTGGAGACGTCTCAGTGTCTCCTCACCTTCTCCTGTTCCCAAATTAGCAAGCCATGTTGTACTGACCTTTGAATTCCCCTTTAACAATTCATGAGTTGCACCTCATGAGCCCCGTGTCCCGTCCCGTTCTTTGGAACCAATACCAGTATCGGGTAACCCAAAGGATATTTCCCTTTGATAAGATTAATTCCAGGTTCTGGTATCCCGAGGTTTCCGTAATGGAAAGTGTGTGGCTAAGAATTGGTGAAATATTCATAGGTTACGGTTTGGATCCACCTGCTGGATCATCTCAGCCTCGTTGGTAGAACGCTAACCAAAAAGTTGCCATTTGCTTTTCTGAAAAAGGATCAGACTGTTGTTGGCGGCTGCTGGGACTCTGAACCTTGAAGATGCTTGAATTCAGATGATGGGATGTCTTTCTTCATGTCTTTTGGGACACCCAGAAGTCTGGTCAGAAGCCTGGTAAGGTCTAACTCCATGTCACTTTGCCGGTATTTGGAACATTAGCTGGTATATGAAAATCCGGTGGTGTGACGGGACCGTGGTCTGTGTTCGGATGTTGCAGGAAGAGAGATGACTAGCTGGAGGTGTTATTTCTCAAGGCTCATGCGTCTCTCTGGGCGCTGGGTCCGTCTGTGTCCCCGGCAGACCCGTAGCAGGTCACCCGGTCCGCTCCGGCAATTCTGGAGCTACGGGAAAGTCGTCTTCAAATCCCTTTACTTCAACATCCTCACCAACTGGGACACGGTGCTCGACTCCATCTTTGAACCCGTTTACTGGTTGGTGGACAACCTGACGCGCTGGTTCGGGGTGGTGAGTTTTATGATTAATATTTATCACGTATTTAACGGACATTATTTTGTGATTTCTTTGTGATTATTTTCTTACACTGTTATATCAGTTTAGTTCCTGCAAGGTTCCTCCTTTTTTTTCCCACCCGAGCCAGTGCTGGAATCCAGTTTCCACTTAAAATGAGAAAATCCTGGTCCGGTGCTCAGATTTCAGTTCTAAAACCTTGTGGGTGGTGGAGCTGCACCATCTAAGGGTGCCTTGACTTATGAGTTAAACAGCCCTGGTGACTGGACCAGCACTCGACCACACTATCAGGGTCACAAAGAAAAAGAAAAAAAAGAGGTGATCGTGAAAGAATGGCAACCGCGTTTCTATTTTATACACATGAGGTCTAAGGGCCTTACTCAGGAGCCCGCAGTGGTGGCTTGGTGGTGCTTCGCAGTTGTTTTGCTGTAAATGCGAGTGCTTATAAATGTACATCACAAGGACTCTAGACTGTTACAGGGAATTGAACCCGCAAGTCCGGAACCACCAAGCTACCACTTCCTCTTAATTCCCATATCTTTCTTTCTAAAGGTGTTTGTGTGTCTGGTGATCGCTCTCACTACTTCGGTAGTACTTATCGTTTACCTGTGTGTGCTGCCGCGGATGGTACACACTTACCCTCCGCACTGGATCCTCTGGCACCTCTGCTACGGCCATTGGAACCTGGTTAACATCGTGTTTCACTACTACAAGGCGGTCACCACCGCACCCGGGCGTCCTCCGCAGGTACGTCATCCTTGGTCCTCTTTACAGTATCACATAAACCATGGTGTTGTGGTGGATTCCCAAGGATCCTTATGTGTTGTGAATTTCAGGAGCAGACCGATATTCCCACCGTGACCATATGTAAGAAGTGTATCGTTCCCAAACCGGTCAGGACGCATCACTGCAGTATCTGCAACACGTAAGCGTTCCGCTGCAAATATTTCCCTTTCACTCGCCCAGTCACAACACTTCCTGCTGTAGTTTCTGTAACCGGACTGTTTTCCCTCCCACAGGTGTGTTTTGAAAATGGACCATCACTGTCGTATCCTTTTGCTCTTTCCTCTCCACCAAACGTTATGTGATCCAGCTCGTTAGTTGGTGTCCTTAAACTGCGTGTCCTCCCTCCAGCCTGGTTAAATAACTGTGTTGGTCATTTCAACCATCGCTACTTCTTTTCCTTCTGCCTGTACATGATGATGGGCTGTATCTACTGTAGCATCAGCGCCAAAGACATGTTCTTCGAAGCTTACGACGCCATTGAGGTAAGAACTGTCAGCTTATGGTAACTGATGGGTGGGATGGAGGATACACCAGACGGGCTCTGAGGTTTTTTTTCCACCCACAGACAGTCACAATCTATAATCACACACCGGTCTGTGATTGCTTGGCTTTCTTGTCAGTCAGATGTCCTCGACCAATCAAAGACAGGGCTACACCCTAGACAAGTTTGCCAGTCCATTATAGGGCTAGACATATACACAACCCCACACACATGCTCTCACTCCTAGGGGCCATTTAGAGCCACCAATCAAGCCAAACGTCCATTAATAAAAGTTACTCCTGTTTCATTTTCTTTGTAAGAGTTATTACCGGACTCCGCCCCCCCAGTTCACCCGGGAGGAGAAGTTTTTCCATAAGACTCTTCTGTATCTCTGGGTGCTCACCAGGTAAGATCCCCTTTCCCCCCGGTGTGTTTCTGGTTTTTTTTTTGTTTTTTTGGGGGGGGGGGGGGGTTACAGACACACAGCGACTGTGTTTGTGTTTTCAGTTCGGTGGCCGTGGCTTTGGCTGCTCTGACACTCTGGCATGCTGTACTCATCACCAGAGGAGAGACCAGTGTGGAGAGACACATTAACCGTAAAGAGAGGAAACGCCTGGAGCAAATAGGCAAGGTAAACGTCTACCACTCCAGCAAAGAGGCTAAGAATTTGGTAGCCTTGCTCAAAAGGTCTGGTAGTCCTACAGGCTAACCAATAAGACTTGACTAACAGATTGTGCTGTGTGTTGACTTCATTTATGTCTTCTAACCCGGTTATTTCATAACCTGGGGACTCCGGGGTCTGCCCCAGCGCACAGAAGATCGCCAGTCCATCGCAGGACCAGACACTGGCCAACACTTACATTTTTATTGCTTTTCATATAACAGAGCAATTAGAGGTTAAGGGCCTTGCTTAAGGGGCCCCAGTGGTTGCTTGGTGGAGCTGGGAATTGAACCACGGTCTTTCTGGTATCAGTCTAACAATGTATATGTTGTTTGGACTATTGGAGGAAACCAGAGTACCCGGAGAAAACCCATGCAAGCGCAGGAGAACATGCGAACTCCACACAGAAAGAAACCTTTTCCCGAGAATCAAACCTGGGACCTTGTTGCTGTGAGCTGACCGTACCAGCCAGTGTGTGTGTGTGTGTGTGTGTGTGTGTGTGTGTGTTAACTTGTGTACTAGTTATATTACATAAGGTAATTTGATCAATTTGATGGGAAACAGGTTTAATTAGATACTTTAATTATTTATTAATCATCTAAATAATTGATGAGTAAACTGGTGCATGAATGTCAGTGTCTGCAGTTGCTATGGTTACATCGTATGACATCATGACTTTTGTTTTTTCAAAAATAAATATATTTGAGTAGCTAAAGATGTTTGTGTGGCCCTGCGATGGACTGGTGACCCTTCCAGGATGTACCCCTACTTCACACCCTATGTGTGCTGGGATAGACACCACCAGACCCCTGTGACCACGAATTAGGGAATAAGTGGGCAAGAAGATGAATGAATGAATAATAAAAGGAACTCTGGAAAAAGTCATGTGGTCAGTTCACAGTAATGTCTTTGGACTGTGGGAGGAAACCGGAGTATCCAGAGGAAACTCTCGAAAGCGTTTGGAGAACATGCAGAGATAACTTCTGGCCCAGGAATCGAGTAATACAGAAAATGATCACACCTGTAAAAGTGTAGTCGGCCATTTTGAAACTCTCTCAGCCCCGCCCCTTTTCACTGTTTAAGCAAAGCTGCGATGTTTTTACACTTTGATCAATGAGAAAATTCTGTGTGTGGGTGCCTGTAAGATTATAAGCCACGCCCATTTCTACACCATTAACTGTTTTAGATGCTACTTGTAGGTCTTCAGGAATCCGTATCATTATGGAGGAGTGAAGAACTGGAGAATCCTGTTTGGTGTGGAAGAAAAAAGGTGGAGAATGAATTGATTGGTTTTTACTAATATTGTAATCAATAATCATGAATACATGTGTAAGTGGAATGTTCTAACGGATTTTATCCCCAAACAGTCAGTGGATAACGCGGGTGCTCGTACCCTCCACACATCCTCCTCACGGTGACGGATTAACATGGGACTGCCCTCCACGCAGACTGGACACCATTTAACAGGTTTCTACTCAAAGCTACAGTTTTTGGTTCATGTTAGCAAAAAGGTGCCACTGGCTTTGGACAAAAACAGTCCCAATGTCCCACGGTCCCAATGTCCCAGGTATGAAAAGTGATTAATGGATGGGATGTGCCAAAGATTCCTTTTCTCGGGATGTATGCGATTATTTCCAGTTGTTTGTGAGAAATTCATCCTTATGAATTATTCCAGCACGTAATTTCCCACTTGTATTTTTTGGTTGAAATAATGGGAACCAATGAGGTGTTACTTCAAATCTGTGTGATATTTTTAGTGATTCCTTCGAGTATGAGGAAAGACTTTTATTTTGTGTTGTAGGTGAATAGTGCAATTATGGAATGATTTATTTAGATAGAAAAGAAAAAAAAAGATCCATGATTAATTTAACACTTTAACATCCAAAAAAAGGAAATAGATTTGGGATTCTGTACATTTTTTTTAAATAAATTGTTTCAAGCGAATTTCACCGTCTGCCTTTTATTTTCTCATTGAAACCCTGTGAATTTCAGATTGTTCTTGCTCTGATGAATGAATAAAGGATAGATAGATAGATGGATAGATTTGGTCTGTTGGAGGAAGCTGCAGAACCTGGAGTAAAACCCATGAGAGTCCAGATCATCTTGACAGCTGGACATGAGAGCGTCCTCTCATTTTGGTTTGATGTTATCCTGGACGGGTGGGTTAGTTGGGGGTTTTCTTAGTTTCTTATTAAAAAGAAGAAAAAAAACCTGTGCAAAGCAGTTTAATAACATTTCTTACGAATATTGTAAATATTTATTTCTTTTCATTATATGGAGTCTAACGGAATGACATACTTTAAAGAGCCAATTAAAAAGATTAGTAAAACAACGCTTCAACAGATTCGGGACTAGGTCGTGTGTGTGTGTGTGTGTGTGTGTGTGAGGAGTGTCCCTAACAGCAGCCTATCACTTTGTCAATAAGGAAACAGATTCTTTAACTCCTGTTCCTCTGTAAAATTCAGAACTCATCCTGGACTTGCTGGACTTCAGTGCTTTTATTTTGTACATTCTACTTCCTGTTACTTAGACAGGCTCAGGCTGACCTCCGTCCCGTCGCCTGGAAGTGATCAGAGCCATGCGGTGTAAATAATGGTTAGATGAGTCTACGGCAGAAAGGGAGTCTTTCTGAGGGCCGGCCGGCCGGCAGTGATCTGGACCTCACCCCCTCACAGTCCTCCCGGACCTCACCCTCACCGTCCTCCTGGACTTCCTAATAAAAACCTGCAACGCACAAACATGCTCAGTTTACGTTCTGCAGAAAAACCATGTAGTGCACGTGTAAGCTTAATGAAGGTCAATCCGACGCACCATTGGTTTCGGGCCACCACCGCCTCCTTCCTCACCAGTCTCTTCTTATCATCCAATGGCTTAGCAAGACTCCGCAAGACCCTGGCGCGGAACGGCAACACCTGCAACGACACAATTCAAACATTTATCTAGATGTTGAGAAATGATTCCAGTGGTTCTCACATGTCACGTCTGTGGTCACATGACAAATGAAACTAATGTTATATTTTTGTAAGTACATTTAATCTGCATGTATTAAAGTCAAAATGCCCCTGGAGAAACCCAGCATTATAGCACAGTGGACAAAAAAAAGCTTCATCTGTGCTGAGGGTCCGGGTCACAGAACAACCCATCTAAACAGGGGAGATGCTTGTTATATCAGCTGTACTATAGCGCCCCCTGGATCAGGTGTCACTTTTTTCTATTAAAATAAAATGCCTGGGTCTGTATCCACATCCTGGCTCTAAATGAACCCCAAGAACCATGCTGGTCAACCACAGACCAAAATGTTCCAATACTATAACAGAGTGATGTCCTGATAGAAAAGTGTTCAGAGGGGACTAGAACCCTTGGTCGAGGTCAGATACCGGCAACAACTCAAAGTGTCAAGCGTAAACATTGTGTAGATGAAGTATTACATCACCAAGAATTAAGCACTTACCATGTGACTGGGTAGACTGGAAAGGGCATGAACACAGCGCAGGGCAGCGATCCTTACTGTCTGATATGGTGGAAACAGTCCGATCAGCATTATTTCCAATTAAAAAATGATCAGACTCAACAGTGCTGAAATAAGTGTGAATGGTTGTACCATGGCAGCGCTGGTGGTTAAGGCGAGCAGGCGGGTGAAAAGAGCCTCCAGCTGTGCGGCGAGTGCGGGTGGAGGTTCCATAAGCAGTGGCTGGAGGCAGGAGAGAGTGGAGAGCTGCACCGCCTGGTCAGGACATGACAGTGCTTCTAGAAGCAGGGGCAGCAACTGAAGAAGAACCAGATGAGGGTTTTCAGTGGACAGAGATCATAAAAAAGAAATAGTGGTCCAATAAGATCAAATGTACTCACAGCAGGAAGCTCCGCCACTTGGACTTGTCTGGGTAGGTTGTTGATGATGTGTGACAAGGCTTTTAAATACACACCCCTTTTCTCTACAATAAAAATACATTTTAAAGATAAATGTTCTTACAGCGGATCTCAGGTTCGACCAGCGTGCAGAGTTTACCTTGTGCTGCACTGTTGAAACCGTGGACCAGTTTAGGCGAGTTCTCGGTAAAGAACCGTTGACGGTAAATAATGCGCACATGGGCATGGCAGCTGCGGTTCAGCACGTCTGGAGAATCGCTCATGAGCAGGGCGAAAGCGTCCGCCGCCCGAGATCCTAACTGATCATCACTCATAAGACAGAAGAGCTGAAAGGAAGAGACATACCAATGTTGGCTTTGCTCTCCATCCTGTATTGTTTAAAGGTCAAGTTTGAGTGGTGGAGGTTCTACCTGATTAAAACATCGGAGGCCTTTAAAAAGAGAGTGATGCCAAAAAAACCCCCCAAAAACAACAACAACAACAAACAAATGAAAAAACAAAAACAACACCTAAACTATGGAAATGTTTTTTCCTGGTAATTATGTTTGTACTGCAGTTGCACTACTCGAACACTAGAGGTGCTAATCTGTATAGCAGGAGTATTTGATTCTATTTATAAAGGGATGGTGTCTGGTCACATGACCACATTGTCAGAGTGCCAGAATTATTTTAATTAAATAATCTAAATCATCTTATAATGAAAAATGGAGTAATTGAATCATTTCATTAAGGCCAGACTGGTGATGTTCTGGTGAGGAAATAAAACAGGAAGTGGATCTACCTTATCATTTCATTAAGGCCAGACTGGTGATGTTCTGGTGAGGAAATAAAGCAGGAAGTGGATCTACCTTATCATTTCATTAAGGCCAGACTGGTGATGTTCTGGTGAGGAAATAAAGCAGGAAGTGG
>JAOTRA010065048.1:0-12405 GCA_026260255.1 Pseudolaguvia tuberculata | reverse complement strand
CCATAACCCATTACCCTAACCTGATATCCTAACCATAACCCATTACCCTAACCTGATATCCTAACCATAACCCATTACCCTAACCTGATATCCTAACCATAACCCATTAACCCTAACCTCATATCCTAACCATAATCCATTAACCCTAACCTCATATCCTAACCATAACCCATTAACCCTAACCTCATATCCTAATCATAATCCATTACACTAACCACATATCCTAATCATAACCCACTAGCCCTAACCTCATACCCTAATCATAACCCATTACCCTAGCCCCATATCCTAGGTGAATAATGAGGATCGTAACTATTAACCACCTTATTACAAAAATGTTTGGGCCTAAACTTGGGCCTGAATCCTTAATTAGAGGCGTATTTTAGCTATTCTTACTTAAAGGCCTATGGCCTATATTTAAATAGCTCCGCCCCATGGCATCATGGGTTTTGGAGGTACATTTTAACCAATAACTCTAGAACGACAAAAGATATAGGTGAGCCGCTTTCTGTGCCTTTTACACCGTAATATAACAAATAAATTATATAAATATAAATAATTAATGATTTATTCAATTGGCGATGGGACACGAGACGAAGAATGATCGCCCGACGGCTGGCCGCCACAGATGAGGGTGTATAGTAACGAAAGTCTGAAACATTCTGTGATTCTTTGGTTTACTACTGATGACGTGTCTCACAATTTAGGACTTCACTGGGCTACAGATGATTTTAACATTAGTCTGGATTCTTAGCCCTAAAATAGGATTTACTGCGGTATCCCTCCCTGAACCCTAAACATAACCAGTTTTTTTATTTGAAAATTCTAACCCTAAACATAACTGTCGTTTTAGCCCTAGGTTATATCCCTAGCCTTAACCCTAACCTTAACCTAACAATAACCTAACCTTAACCTCAACCTAAATGTTAATGCTACATCTAAAGGCTAAACCTAAGGGGTAGAGCATACTTTAACTTCTCTAACCCCAACCCTAATTTTTAACCTTAAACATAACCGTAAGCGACGTATGAGCCCTGACTTTAATCTAACCCTAATTTGGGTGATAGGGCTCATGAAGGGATATTACAAACTAGTGAAGCGCTATTTGGCGACGGTCATAATGGAGGAGGCTGAAGATGAGGCCTGAGTGGCTGGCCCGTGCATAACGTGGTTTCTGGGTTTTTACCGGAGTGACGTCTTTTTTCCCCTAATCCTAACCCTAACCATAACCTATTAACTATAATCTATTATTCCTAACCATAACCAATTAACCCTAACCTCATATCCTAAACATAACCCAGTAAGCCTAACCTCATATCTTAGCCATAATGCTTTAACCCTAACCTCTTACACTGACCATAAACCATTAACCCTAACCTCACACCCTAACCACAACCTATTAACCATAATCTATTGTGCAACCCAATAAGCCTAATGTCGTATCCTATATATAACCCATTAACCCTAACCACAAATCCGAACCATTAACCTTAATCTGTTATATCTAACAATAATTCATTAACTCTAACCTCATACCCTGACCATTACCCTAACCTCAAATCCTAACCATAACTCATTGCCCTAACCTCATCTTAGCCATAACCCATTAACCCTAACCTCATATTCTAACAATAACCCATTAACCGTAATCTATTATACCTAACCATATCCCATTACCCTAATCTCATACCCTGACAATAACCCATTAACCCTAGCCTCACATCCTAACCATAACCCATTAAGCCTAACCTTATATCCTAATCATAATCTTTTAACCCTAACCTCATATCCTAACCCATTAACCATAACCCATTAACCCTAACTATAAAACTTTAACTGTAACCTATTAACCATAACCATAACCCATTAACCCTAATCTCATACCATAACCATAACCCATTAACCCTAATCTCATACCATAACCATAACCCATTAACCCTAATCTCATACCATAACCATAACTCATTAAGCCTAATCTCATATCCTAACCATAACCCATCAACCATAACCCATTAACCCGAACCTCTTAACCCTAACCTCATACTGTCACGCCCTCTCAGTCACCACCACGCTCTCCCGAATACTAATCATGCTCACCTGTCTCCTATTCCAAGTTCATCACGCTCACTACTTAAACTCACTCCTCGAACACTCTGCGTCCACGCTCGTTCATAGAAGCTAAAGGACAGCGAAAGACTATAATTCTAATACCGTCAAGTCTCTGTGTTTTCACCTGTTTCTGTCTGTGTTCCAGTGTTCCCAGGATCCCGATCATGTCTGCTGTGTCGTGTGCTTTATTGTCCGTCTGTGTCAGCATCTGTGTCAGTGTCTGTGCCCAAGTCATCTCTTCGACCCAGATCTCCGCACCTGCCCTTACCGCACTCTTTCCTACTTGTGTGTCACTCTCCCAAGAATAAAAAGTACCTGTGCTTAATGCAAATTACCTGTCTGTGGTTCTACAACGTAACACATACCCTGATCATAACCCATTTTTTTTGTATTCCTCACTTCATCCCACCACCCTCAGGCTTCACTTGGCCCTCCAGCATGTTCGGGATATTGTGTGGGAACAGCGGGGCATCGGTTTCATCCCTCGTGTACTGCAGAAACCTTCACAGTGAATTTTAACGCAATGTTTTCACCTCAGTTGCTTCTCGAACTCAATTCCAACACATGAATTAAGGAAAGAAAGTATAACAAACTACATCCTGTTTACATCTCAAAGGGTTTTTTATTTATATAATTTATTAATGATACAAAAAGAATATTGAAGAAATATTTTTAAAAATAATTTATGTCAATTATATTCAGTACTCTGGTTTTTATTCAATAATGATTTATTTCCATAGGAGCTCAAGTTGTTCCACAGTCCAGAATTTCTTTTATAGATAATTTATCCTCCTAAGACATTTTTATTTGTTTCTAGTTGTTTGATAAGAGTTTGGCCTAATAAGTATAAAAAAATCTCATCTTTCTTTGAACAATAAAAAGATTTTTTAAATGGTGTGCACAACTGGGGCGTTGTGATGGCGCTCCAGTTGTAACCAGTTGTTAGCACGGTCGCCTCACAGCAAGATGGTCCTGGGTTCGATAACCAGGCAAATGGTCTTTCTGTGTGGAGTTACCATGGTCTCTCTCCGCTTGTGTGAGTTTTCTCCCACAGTCCAAAAACATGTACATTAGATTGATTGATGATTCTAAATTGCCCATAGGAGTGAGTGTGTGTGGTTGTTTGTCTATGTGTGGCCCTGCAATGGACTGGCGACCTGTCACTGCTACAAGCCCTGTTATTACTCCATAGTCCAAACTAGGAAAGAGTCCGTCCCATCTATTGTCCAGCGTGAAATGCTTGCATTCAGTTTGCAAGCATAAGAACATACTACATACCGCAAACTGCAAGCAAACATCCATATCTGTCTGTCGGTTGGCCTGTCTGTCTGCATATGTTTCCATTTATCTATCTATCTATCTATCTATCTATCTATCTATCTATCTATCTATCTATCTATCTGTCTGTCTGTCTGTCTGTCTGTCTGTCTGTCTGTCTGTCTGTCTGTCTGTCACATTTTTAAAAATCTGACTTCATAGCCCATTAGCTAAGGTGTTGCAATACTAATCGGAAGGTCATGGGTTTAATAACCAAAACCACCAAATTGTCAATGCAGGTTACCTGAGCAGAACCACTCGTATGTCTGTAGCTCTGGTTATCGTTTTCTGTCCTCCAGGCAAAGTGTAATCAATATTTGTTGAAACTAATACATACTTTATCAAATCCCTAATGTAATTTATGAATATTGCAAAATGTCTTTCAAGCTGTTCGGAACCACATGAGATTGAATCGATTCGAGTTTTTAGCTTGTTAGTTTGTTGGGTTTTTTTATTTATTTGTTTTTACATCTTTTGCTTCTTCAATTTGGCAGGTGTTTTCATTTGGAGTGACTTAGCTGGATCTCTTATTTTTATCCCTCTGAGCTCAGGAGCCCATCAGTGGTACATAGGCGGTGCAGGGAAGTAACTGCACTAGCTAACTTGTGTCATCAATTGAACCATGTTGAGCTTTTTTAGGTTTACTGTCAATATGCCTTCAAGCTGTTTATGCGTCTCTGAATAAACTTCTCAGCCAATACAGTTGTTATATTGATGGATTCCATGAAGAGGCAGGCTGGAGATCCTATGGTATCTTCTAGGTCAGGTAAACTTCTCTGTTTCAGGCTTCCATCCACGCTGATGTTAGATTATCTATTCTAAACTGGTATCATGAGCTGCGCAATGACGTAATGTTTAGCATGGTTGCCTCACAACAAAAAGGTCTTAGGTTCGATTCCTGGGCAAAGGGTGTTTCTGTGGGGAGATTTCATGTTCTTTAGGTACTCCGGTTTCCTCCCATAGTCTAAAAATTGGTGATTGCCCATAGGAGTGAGTGTGTGTATGTGGTTGTTTGTCTACATGGTGGACTTTGTCTACATTGATTGCGGTGGACTGGCAATCTTTCCAGGTTGTACCCCTGACTCTTGTCCTATGTGAGCTGGAATAGGCTCCAGCTGACCCCCATGACCCTGAATAAGAGAATAAAAGGACTAGAAGAATTAATGAATGAATGAAACGGTATATAATGAATCTTTTCAAAGTGGATCAGGCAAGAATCTTATCCCTGAAACCTCTGAACAGTTTCATCAACAACAAGGGATGAGACCTGAGATCTTTCCGAGGAACAAAAGGCTGACTAGTCTAGTAGCTAAGGGCAGTGGAGGCTCAAATGGTTAAGGTGCTGAGAAAAACCAGGAAGATCTGGGTTCAAACCACTGTTGGCTCCTTGAACCTTCCTGTTCCAGGGGCGCTGTTTCATAGCTGACACTGAGTTCTGACCATCAAACTTTCTAAAAACATTTCAATATATGATATACTGTGTATAAGGCGGCACGATGGGATAGTGGTTAGCACGGCCGGCTCACAACAAGAAGTCCCGGTTTCCATTACCCGATCTTTCTGTGCGGAGTTTGCATGTTCTCCTCGCGCTTGCGTGGGTTTTCTGCAGAAACTCCAGTTTCCTCCCACAGTCCAAAAACATGCAGATTAGGTTGGTGATTCTAAAATTCCACATAGGAGTGAATGTGTGTGAATGTTTGTTTGTCTATGTGTTGGCAATGGACTGGCAACCTGTTCAGGGTGTACCCCCGTCTCTCGTCCCAAGTGAGCTGGAATAGGCACCAGCAGACCCCTGTGACCCCGAATTAGGAAATAAGCGGGTAAACATGAATGATAGATGAATGAATGATATACTGTGTATAATCAAATTTAAAAAAAAAAGCTGGACATTACAATAAGGCAAACATATTTGATACACTAATGAAAGAATAAAATGTTTTGTATTTTTTTTTAATCGTAGCTACACCTCAACTATGACAGAATAAAAAAAAAATTCTGAAACTTCCAGTTTAAATTTGATTTTTAAATAATTCATATTAATTTTTATAGCCCAAAATAAATATTTAATACAATCAAAAAACAATATTATTATTAATATTTAATAATTAATAATTAATAATAATATTTGGCACATTTATAATTACAGAGATGTTTCCTGTAGTTACTGTAGACCAGGTTTACATAACACTGCAGCAAAGTAATCCTGTATGACCTCTCAGACCTCAGACTTGGACATGCTTCTTATAAAATGATTTTCCTATCCATAACTTATGATCTTCCAATAATCAGTCCAACAACCTTAAGCAATGTGCCTTTCCAAGATTGACATTTTAGCCCAAATTAAGAACCTAACAGAATAAAACAAGACAAACATTTAAAATCAATTGTTTTGTGAGGAAGGAGGGAAAACTTTTTCATTGTTTCCTTTCTCTCTCTCTCTCTCTCTCTCTCTCTCTCTCTCTCTCTCTCTCTCTCTCTCTCTCTCTCTCTATCTCTTTCAGTGTTATAGGTTATAGAGATGTGTCTACGGCATATCATAGTCGGAGTGGATTGATTTCATGGGACATTTGCGTGTCCTTGACATATAAAGTGCAACATAACATCATCTGTCTGATGTTCCATTCACTCAAGCTGTTTTCTTGCAACTGAATTTTGACAGCATGACCACCAGCCAAGCATCATTTCAAACGGGAACGTTGGTGAAAAGTGATAATACACACATACCCCCTTAAATAGACCAGTAGCATAAAATCTGTTTGACAAGCATGTGTACTGTACACTTTATTTTCTGCTGGAGTTCCTCACTATATCATCCTTTCTCCAATTGACTAACCTTTTTTTGATATCACTGTTCACTGTTTCAGGTAAGGAAATGGCGGCCAATGTACCATCACCACCTGATAAATAATTAAGAAATGCAAGACACAGAGCTGCTTCTTCACTGTCAGAGTCTCTGTATTTTTCGGAAAAATGCGCGTCCTCCTCAAACAGGCAAGCACCTGCCAAGTGAAACAATCAACCAATATATATATATGTATAATGTATATATGCCAGGCTGAACAGGGAAAATGAATCGCCACAGATAAAAGACTATACTTCACATTTTGAAAAGCAAAAAAGTTCCTCTGATATTTATTTTTTTTTATTTAATTTTTTTTACCACCACACTCTCCCTGTCTAAACAAATGTTGTCCCAACATTGTGCTGGCTGTTAACTTGGAAGTTTAATTTCAATTTCTGGTGCTATCAATGTCCTTCTAGTTATTTGAAAATAGATTCTATTTTATATAAATTCTATTTATTCTATTTATTTACTCTATGAAGATATTCAGAACTACACAGTCTTCCTTCCTTAAACTTCATTTGTTTTCACTATTACTTCAGTCCCTTTAATAGAGGTATGAGTATGCTGGTTCATATTGTTGCATTAGGTAAGTTCACAGAATTGAGTTCTGCTCTCATATGGCATGAATTGAAATGCTATTGAATTTTCATGGCCTACATTATAACATGCTGGGTACCCAAACAATTATAAGTAAATGTCTTTGATGGTCTCCTTTCTCTGTTAGGTTATCTACCTTCCTGTCCTGTCTCTCAGTCAGTCTCACCCGGTGTTATTGGAACATCTTCCAGGTCATCAGATCTCCATTCAGGTTGTTCCTGTTCCAGGTAGCTCATTGTCTTCCATTTCAGCTCCTTCTCTGCAGTCCCTTTCAGCCTCTAAACTACTTTCTTATCTTTCCTTTTCAGGTTCATCAGACTGGATGACTGGAAAGTATGTTCTTGCTAACCCTTTGTTTCCTTGCTCAGGTTCTTGAGAACGGACTTCTGGTATGTTTTCATCTCCATATACAATGCCTTCTTGCCCAGGGTGTTGAAGCTTGACCCCAGGTTTGGTAGGTAACAATAGTAAGATTTATATCTTTTTACTGGTTTTGCTGTTTTCAATGGCCCCTTTGTTCTACCTTCCTTCCCAAGGTCAACCTCCAATGGCAGTAAGAGGCACAAAGCATCAAGAGGTTATGGTGGAGAACACATGACCTTTAACCTGTTCTGGTCTCACTTTATAAATTGGGCCCTCTCCTTCCACCTGATGGACTACTGTATGTACAACAACTTCCCAATGGTTTCGAAGCTTCCGACATCCACCTCTAGGCATCAAGTTCTTTACTAAAACCCAATCCCCAGGGCATAACATTGAGCTTTGCACTTTCCCATCATAGTTTATTTTGTTCCTTTCTTCCACACACAGTCTGTCTAGGGATTTCCACTGCTTTCTGCATCTCATGTCTGCATTTCTTCACATACTCCTTATAATCCATAGTTTCTGTTTCAGGTGTCAAGCCGAACAGTAGATCAACGGGTAATCTCGGGGACCTTTCATACAGTAAGTAAAATGGCGAAAATCCTGTGACTTCACATTTAGTGTTATTGTACACAAAAATACATTTGTTTATTGATTCCTCCCAATTTGTTTTCTGATTTGTAGACAACATTTTCAACATCTGGAGTAACGTCCTGTTGAAACGTTCCACCTGCCCATTCCCTTGGGGTGCATGGTCCTTGATCCAGCAACTCTGCAACTCTTCTTCAACTGAGCAACCAGCTAGTTGTCCAACTCCACCCCTTGGTCATGATGGATCCTTTGCGGAAACTCAAACTTCAGAGCGAAGTCAACTATGATTAAAATATACTGATACCCTCCTTTACATTCATCTAGATGTAAGAAATCAATGGAAACAAGCTCAAACAGGTGAGTAGTAACAATATTCTGTAGTGGTATCCTGGTTTCCTTACTTGGTTTCTTCTGTTTCAGGCACACACAACTCTTTGAGACGTAGTGATCAACATCATTGCGCATTTGTGGCCAATAGAAGCTTTCTTTTATCAAAGACAGAGCTCGATCAAGACCTTGGTGGCCCATGCTATCATGTACAAAACACATTGCTTGTACTTCACAGGTATAACTAGCTGCGTCCAAGTGTTTGTCTTCCTGCGGAGTAAGCATTTATTTTTGGCAAAGTCTTAAGCAAATGTCCTGTCTGCTTAGTATCTAAAAGCTTAAACTGTAAGACATGACCAATGTGGTCATCCTTTTTCTGTGCTTGTATGATCTCCTCTACAAGTAATGGCTCACCTGCATGCTCAATTGAGCCGTGTCATCAACAAAAATATCTGCAGTCCAGGACAGGTTGGGGTGTGGTTCCTCAACTGATTGGATGGTGGCTTCAACACAATCAGCTGGTACTTCCTCTGTGCAATCTTTTATTAGGGTCTCAATATCCTAGGGTATTCTTGATAGGTTATCTGCGTCCACATTCTCTTTTTGCCGGGCTGATATTTAATATTAAAATGAAAATTTGCCAATTCTGCCGCCCACTTACATCCTGTTGCATTTAGCTTTGCGCTGGTCAAGACATACATCAACGGGTTATTGCCGCTGTACACGGTAAATGTAGGGACATAATATAAATAATCGCTAAATTTTTTCATGACAGCCCACTTCAGGGCAAGAAACTCCAATTTCCCTGAATGGAGGTGATACTTCTCTTCAGCAGCCGTCAGTGTCCGGAACCTTTTAGAAATAACCCTAAGCCTGAGTATGAACGTCTGTGAGAAGTCCAGGAATGCAAGTACTGGTGGATCAACCAAACAGTCTATCAGCCACTGTTACTTGTCCATCCACACAATTGGCCTATTGGAAGGTACTCACTTTTCCTGTTGTTCTCTTGTCTCCTTGATTTCCGCCTTCCCTGTCTTACATCATACAATGGACTAGCGATTTTGGAGAAATCTCTTATATACTGTCGATAGTAACTCTCAACTGTCCAACTGTCTTTCAGGTTTCTTACGGCAGTTGTATCGGCCAGATCCATCTTACTACCTTCCACTGAGATAATCCTTCCAAGGTATCCCACCTCACATTCTAACAATTCACACTTGCTGGGCTTCAGTTTTATCCCATGATGTTTCAACCTTGCAGGACTTTTCTTAAATCATCCACATGGTTTTCAAAGGTTCGACTAAAAACTAATGTATCATCCAGGTAAGGAATGCAGATGGTATCTCTTAGTTCACCAAGACACTCCTTCATACATTGCTGAAAAGCTGAGGATGCATTCATCAGGCCAAACGGTATCCTAATCCAGCGAAAACCAGGAATTCCTACCCAAGTTGTCCATTATGTCTTGCATGCGTGGGATAGACTGCCTGTCAGAATGTGTTTTCCGGATTAACTCGCTATAATCAGTACACAGGCGTAAACTACCATCTTTTTCCGAAAACATACTATTGGTGATGCATATGACAAATTTGATTTCTGAACCCATCTTTGTGCGATAAAATTGTGCAAGGTATCTTTCATTTCCTGAAGCCGCTTCCTATAACATTTGTTGTCTGATTTGTTTTTCAGGCTCACTGAACTGGCTTAAATCAACTGGCAGAATACAAGTAGTGTCAGAGCCTGATATTGGTTTTCCCCTACAGGAGATTCCTACAGAACTGCAGCTGGATATACTGCCTGTTATTGTTTAATTGTGCCGATAAACGTCTTTCCTGTTAATAATAAGTCATGGTCTGTTGGATTCTGTACACTAACAATTATATGTGTATAAGTATTTGGTCATAGAGTAACAATAGTCTCGCAGAATTCCAATCCTTCTGTCCACTGTGAGTTGATATTCAGTTCAAAGAGAAGCAAAGTCTCTTCCTTTGGTCTATATGACTGCACTCTACATTCCACTTGTACTAACGTATGTTTGGGAACATGAACATTCTCCTTTGTTGTCTTAACTGTATATTCATACTGTGTCTCAGCACTGATTTGTTTGATTAAAGCTTGCACTGTTTCTGTTGTCGCACTTGGACAAGTTGTTCTCTGGAATCCACCTTTGACTGACTGCATTATTTCCCTGTCACTCACTATTTGCTCGATCACGTTATATCCAATAATAGGATGATGAAGCCAACTACCCCTCATCACCAATTTAAGTATAACCAATCTAACGGTTTCCACTTCATTTGATGCTAAGCCAAAAGTCACTTCCATCCATCCTATATAAGGTATGTTTTGTCCATTTGAGTCCTTCAGGTGCATAAATTACATTGGCCACATTTGATCTGATATTTGTTTAATGTTCCCTCTTCCCCATTTCATTCACTATACAAACCTGAGATCCTGGATCCCATAATGCATCGACAAGGTGAATGTAGCATGGCACTATGCACTGTTTTCCTATAAAGTCAGCGTGTGTAGAATTACCAGCTTCCTATTTCTTTCTTTGCTTTGCTGAGTGTATTTTTACTCTCGCTGTCTGGTTATATTGTTTATGACATGTCCAATGATTTGCCTGACATTCTGTTGAACAATATAATGTTGGTCTACAGGTGGCGCATTGTCATAGTCTAAATCCAGAACCTGTGATCCCACACTGCATGCATCTAGGTGACATCATTGCATAACTGGTCACTTTCTCGTCCCTGACGTGACCCTGTCTCGTTTAACTACTGCTCTCTATACATTGCTGCTCCTTGTGCGTTACAGCTAACCAGGAAATATTCACTACTGCCACATCTATAACAGTGAGTACAGTACACATCCAACTCACTTTGTTGACATGCCAAACATTTTCTCACACGGGTTGCTGGTGGGTGGTAACGCTGTGCTTGAAACCATTTTTGGAAAGCTTCTCCCCTTCTGCCAAACAGCTGCACATAACCTTGAAATAGGTATTCATATTGAAGCGGTGACATAACGGTCTGATCTCTCACATGAGTAGAGCACTGCATAGGCATCACCTGCGGTTGTCTAATGGATTCTTTAATCTGAGAAACGTCTACACTGAGATACTTCAGCAATGCCATTTCTGTTTGCATTTCCTTTCATTCAGATGTCAAACTCACATTTCTTTATGCTTTTATATCTCTATGTATTTTCTCTCTTTTCTTCAGAGACTTCACTGGCCTGTACTGAATGCAGCTTGGGATGTTGTTGTTGAGCTAGAAGTTTCTTTTTGCTTTGATGCTTTGTTTTATTGGCACAAACGATATTAACTTTATAAAAGAGAATTTCATTACCTATATCAATTTTAGTCAAGTAAGGTTGTAATCGCTGCTTATATTGTCATTTTGCAAGCCAGTGAGGACAGTGTGGAGAAACATGCTCTGGACTAAAATTGGGTCTGCATTCCGCTTCCTGAGAAGCAAACAGGATCTTTTTCCGCAAGTCAAGACAGGTAACTACGCAGTTGCATGCCTGGTGCAATTACTCTTATCACTGCGACCACTATTTTGAGCTCTGGAACTACCCTGTTCAATCCATGTTCGATCTGATGGGCACAATTTTGAAAAGGTGAGCTTATCTTTTTGTACAGGTTCACCTATCTGTCCTGATATTTTAAATTCTCTGTTCCAGGGGGACATGACTGGCCTAACTGTAACTGGGAACATATGTCTGACTGTACATTTTGCCTTTGTACCATTGAAGGACTTCGGTTTTGTTGTGTACCTAGGCGTTGTGGTGTGTGGTTAAAGAATGAATAAAGTTACAGCAAAGGGCAGAGCGTTTTCATATAATGCCCCAAAGTTATTGAATAGTCTACATTCAATAGTTTGGTGGTGGTCTGGTTGCCTTACATATCAGGGATTCCCTTACATGTCTGTGCCTCCCTCTGGTTCTCCTTTTAGTTATGCTGTGCTAGTTAGTTTAGTTGGAGTCCTTTCCTGCACTGAACTCTATCAGTGTAATACAACCTCAAAACAATTTATACAATATATAACCATTTTCTCCCCCCCCCTTTCTTTTGTTGAGGTATACGTGCCACCCCACTGCGCTGGATCCGGAGCATCGTATATCAGCTTGGTCGTCATATAACTACGATGACTTCAGCCACCCAGAACTGTACACTATACACACACACACACACACACACACACACACACACACACACACACACACACACACACACACACACACACACA
>JAOTRA010065030.1:0-13493 GCA_026260255.1 Pseudolaguvia tuberculata | reverse complement strand
ACAGCGTCTGCATCGGAGCTCTCGACAGCGTCTGCATCGGAGCTCTCGACAGCGTCTGCATCGGAGCTCTCGACAGCGTCTGCATCGGAGCTCTCGACAGCATCTGCATCGGAGCCCTCAGTGTCTTTGCCAGTGTCTTTGCCAGTGTCTTTGCCAGTGTCTTCGCCTGTGTCTTCATCTCACAAACTTTTGACTGTGTCTTTTGTGTCTTCGCCAGTTTCTTCGCCAGTGTCTTTGCCAGTGTCTTTGCCTGTGTCTTCATCTCACCAACTTTTGACTGTGTCTTTTGTGTCTCCTGTTGTGTCTCTCTCTGTCCCCCGAGGGTCCCTCACCATCCCTCCAGAATCCCCTGCAGTCTCCTTGGTCCCCTCAGCGTCCCTTTCGGTCCCCTCAGTGTCCCCTTTGGTTCCTTCATGATCTCCCTCTGTCCCTTCAGGGTTTCCCTTTTTCCCTTCAGGGTTTCCCTCTGTCCCTTCAGGGTCCCCCTCTGTCCCTTCAGGGTCCCCCTCTGTCCCTTCAGGGCTCCGCCGGGCCCCTTTGGCCCTTACTGAGTCCCCTCGGGCCCCTTTGGCCCTTTCTGAGTCCCCTCGGGCCCCTTTGGCCCTTACTGAGCCCCTTGGGCCCCTTTGGCCTTTTCTGAGCTTTCACGGGCCCCTACGGCCTGCTTCGAGGTTCCTCGGACCCCGTCGGCCTTTGCGGAGTTTCCCGAGGCCCCTTCGGCCTTTGCTGATTTCCCAGAGGCCCCTTCGGCCTTTGCTGATTTCCCCGAGGCCCCTTCGGCCTTTGCTGATTTCCCCGAGGCCCCTTCGGCCTACACTGTACCTCTTCGGGCCCCTTCGGCCTACACCGAGTTTCCTCGGGCCCCTGCGGGTCCCTCTGAGTTTCCTCGGGCCTCTTTGGCAATTACTGAGCTTTCTCGGGCCTCTTCGGCCATTACTGAGCTTTCTCGGGCCTCTTCGGCCATTACTGAGCTTTCTCGGGCCTCTTCGGCCATTACTGAGCTCTCTCGGGTCCCTTCAGGCCCCTCTGAGTGTCCTCGGGACCCTTTGGGTCTCTCTGTGTTTCCGCGGGCCCCCTCAGGTCCCTCTGATATCCCTTCGCCCCTACCTGAGTTGCCCGGAGGCGAGACGGAAGAGCCACGAGTTAGTCTCACGGTGGCTTGGAAGCCTCGTCCCGACCACACGGCCTTTTACTTTTGGATGGTGCAGGGCCCTGGACCCCCATTGTTGTTTCTTTTCTGGACGCCAGGAGGTGTCCTTTAGAGGGGGGGTACTGTAAGGATATGAACGGGGCCCCGCCCCTCATATGACAGCAGGCTGACGAAGCCCCGCCCCCACACTGCGCTAGCTGTCATTTCTGTATGGACATGTTTGGCGTCGTCGTCCTGGCAACTACGTTGTCAGGGCGATGGTGTATTATTTAAGGGCACGTGACAGCAAGCGCAGGTGTGGGTAATTGTTTATGTGCGGCGTTCTTTCGGATTATTACGTTTGTTGGACGACTTGGACTTTGTACATGCTTTTTGGACTTTGTTTACTGTTTTGTATATATATTCTCATGTTTAGTTCTTGCGTCTACGTGTTTAGTCTTCTGCGTCTTGTTCTCGTGTTTTGTTTGTTGGGATTCGTGTTTCACTGTATATATATTCTGCACTCTCACTTAATCCTTCACTGCATCATGGATCCGGCTCTTTTCTCAGTGCTTACGGCGCCGTTACACACTGGCTGCTATGGGCATAAAGGGATAGAAACCAATATTGTGGCCATTATCCTCCGCTGACCTTACTCCTATTGAGAACCGTTGGAGTGTGGGAGACAGTTAGCATCCAAACCGCAGCTCTGGGAGGCTATTCTGACATCCTGCTAAGTTATATGGATGCTAGGATTGTGAAGTTGATATCAAAGAAGGGGTACTATGTAAACATGTCACTTACCCTGATATGTTTTTAATTTTTTTATTTTATTTGAGTAGCTTTTCATTTTCAGTAAATTATGCTGCAAATTCAACAAATGATCATTTTTAGTTCTTAACAACCTTTCACCTTCTTACCCGCTTATTCCCTAATTCGGGGTCACAGGGATCTGCTGGTGCATATTCCCGGGGCACATAGGGCGAGAATCAGGGGAACACCCTGGACGGGTCGTCAGTCCATTGCAGGGCCACACAAAGACAAACAACCATTCACACACACATTCACTCCTATGGACAATTGACAATCACCAATCCACCTCATCTGCATGTTTTTGGACTGTGGGAGGAAACTGGAGTACCCGGAGGGAATCCACACAAGCGCGGTGAGAACATGTAAACTCCACACAGAAAGATCTCATGCCTGGGATTCGAACCCTTGTTGTTGTGAGGCGACCGGGCTAACAGCTACGCCACCGCATTTGCATGATGTATGAAATTATTATGCAAAATATTATTTTTTAAAATACAAAATAAGTATAAACAATGTTTAGAGATTGAGAGCTTTTTTTTTTTTGCATAGACTTTACATGTCCCTCTCTCTATATGTCATTGACCCTGCAGGAATGTTTTCTGTTGGTTTAATGTTGAGCAAGCTGAAGCTCTGTCACTACCAGTGTCATTGAACTTAATAGTTGATGGTGTTATGTTTCTAGTTATTTCGGCTATTTTGCAGATGTTGTTAATATCCATTATAACAATGAAATGTTAATTATCTTTAAGCGTTGTGTTGGGATTGGGGTGGGGGGTATAATCACAGTTTGCTGTTGGAAGTGTGTTTATCCTGAAAAGAAAACTTTTTTCTTATCAAAATGTTGCAATCGATGTATAAATACATGTTAATATAATCGCTCCCCGTGTTGCTTCCATGGTCAAATATTTGGTCAAAAGGCGCAAAGCCAATACAAACGTAAATCTTGCTAGCGATAATGGAGCCACATATTAAACCAAAAGAACACAAATGTCTTTAAACCAGTTTAGCAAAAACACTGACAGTATGTCTTAAGTTACGGACGGACACACACACACGCACACACGCACCCCCCCCCCACCCAAATTTTCACATGCTTCGTACAGATACAAAAAAATAGCTTGATAAGAAAACGTTAAGGATGTACTTATAATAGAGTGTGTAAATTATCTATTAATGTGTGTATTATTTATTATTATTATTACCTTATTTGTGTCATTGGCTGCTGGGACGATTAACGGGGTAAGGAAGAAAGGGTAATATTTTATGTTGTGAAGACAAAAAGATACAGTATGATACAAACATTTCTTCAATGTCTGCAATTTTCTTCACTTCCACTAAGAGGCAGTATATGTGTTTCGTGGCCTACAGTATAGTGTGCTAATGTAATATAGAAATCTGGAGGATATTTTCTCAAGGCTTAGTCATTGTACAGGGGAAGTCCGTCTCCCCAGAGTGGTCTTGCTAGACCTTTTAATCTCGAACCTGACTTCCACCCTCCCACTTGCATTTCCTGTTATTATCCAATCAGAGCCAGTGAAAACAAGAGAGCAGTTAAAGCTCATCAAAGCCACAATAGGCAACACGGTAGTGCTCATTTTAGCCAACAACAAGATTTTAGACACTAGAGGTTTTCCAATCCAACAGTTTTCTTCAGAAAGAGTTCATCATGCTGAGACACAGCATGTTTCAATAGTGTTCTGTAGATACTGGCAGTGATGTGACGTGTCTGTAGACAGAACAAAAATAAACTTCATTTATTCACCTTATTACCCGCTTATTCCTTAGTTCAGGGTCACGGGGGTCTGCTCGCTCTTTTCCCAGCGAACATACGGCGAGAGGCGGGGTTACACCCTGGGAAGGTTACCAGTCCATCTCAGGGCAAGATACAGACAAACAACCATTCACACACACATTCACTCCTATGGACAACTTAGAATCACAGATCGAACTAATATGCATGTTTTTGGACTGTGGGAGGAAACCGGAGTACCCGAAGAAACCCACACAAGCGCAGGGAAAACATGCAAACTCCGCACAAAGAGATCCCAGCCCAGGATTTGAACCCGAACATTCTTGTTTTGAGGCCCCTACTCCACCGCGCCGCCCTTGTCTAAAATTTACTAGTTTAATAGATGAAGGAATTTAAGGCTTGATACAAGTAAGACCTATAATCTAAGCAGTCAGCATCGATTACCTCATCTGATCAAGTATTGAATCTCAGAATAAACCCAATAAATGTAATAAATCTATATATCTACATGTATTTATTGCCAATTGTAAAAAATACTTACTTGAGTAACCTTACTATGGGACACGCCCTGTAATAAATACCTGACTATAGAAAAATATATTCAGGGCGGTGCAGTGGCAAAATGGTTAGCATAGTTGCTTCAAAACAAGAAGGTCCCAGGTTCCGTTCCCGAAGGAGGGGTCATTCTGTGTGGAGTTTGCATGTTCTTCCGACCCTTCATTGGTTTTCTCCAGGTACTCTAGTTTCCTGCCATGGTCCAAAAAACATGTACATTGGGTTAATTGGTGATTTTTAAATTTCCCATAGGAGTGAGTTTGTGTAGCTGTGGTCCTGTGATGGACTATCCTACTGTATTGACATTTCACATCGTGTAATGTGATTCAGACATGCTGTAACCGTTAACGGATAATCTAGAGAATTCTAAAGTAGAATTCCGCAGGATTATTTACATTTACATATTTAATTTCGAATACAACATAGGTAACATAAATGTTTCAAATGATATGGAATAATGAGTGCGGTGCCGTAGTGGATGGCACGCTCGCCTCACAACAAGGAGGTCCCGGGTTCGATTCCCGGATTGGGGGTCTTTATGTGCGGAGTTTGCATATTCTCCCCGTGCCCGCGTGGGTTTCCTCTGGGTATTCTGGTTTCTTCCCACTGTCCAAAAAACATGCACATTAGGTGGATTGATGAGTCTAAATTGGCCATAAAATCCCAGCCATTACGGTGGAGCCTTAGTGCCGGTCCCAAGCCTGGCTAAATGGGAGGGTTGCGTTAGGAAGGGCAACCAGCGTAAAAAAAACTCTGCCAAGTCGAATGTGCGGATCATGGAAGTGATCTACTGTGGCGCCGCCTAGCGTGAACAGCCAAATGAGAAAAAAAAAAAAAAAGAGCTCATTCCAAGTGGATGACTTGCTGGATGTCAGTGGTCTACAAGCCCTCATACAACACTCGGCATGATTCTGTGAATGACATTACATAACACAATCCGTAACACAAACTCGATCATGCTCAAATAGAAGCCGTAAATGAACAGGGTCTAAAAGCGTGATTCAAAGTGGAAAAAAGTCCAAATTTCACAGGCGCCCCAGGGCTAAAGCGGATGGAGACCTTCCAGCATGTTATTTGTGTTTATTTCCAAAGCCAGCATCATTGATAGTATAGAGGTGTTTAAGTGCATACAGTTTGGGCAGTTTGCAAGTTGTGGAAGATGTTATAAAATGCTGAAAGGTTATAAAAAGGTTTATAGCAACATGTGCTCCACTCCAGACGACGTCTAGAGGATAAAACCACCTACTGCAGCTATTACAACAGCACGGCTTTGTAGTAGAAGAGTACAGGTGTTGAATTAACCTGCAGTCCAGATCTTTTATCTACAGAGAACATTTGATGTAGTAACAACCACCAACTACAAAACATCTGGAAACCTGTATCAGACAAGAATAGGACTAAAAATCCAATATCAAAGTTAAAACATATGTGAATTATTAAGAACTCAAAAAACCAATATGATAGTCTGCTTTTCTTTTCTTCAATCTTTACTCAAACACACACACACGCACACACGCGCGCACACACACACACTCCAACAACAACATCTACAACTATTTGAAGTTTCTGACAAAACACATGTTCTGAACCATCTTCAAGATTCTTTGGGAAATGGTCTTAAGGGGAATCACATGCAACAAAAGCATCTTGTTTATTGCATTAATTTTATTTTTTTTATGGCCATTGGAAATTTCTCTGGAAAAGTATGACTCGAAACAATTGACTATTAGTCTCTTTCTAATATATCACAGCTGCACTTTTTCTTCCAGCTCACTCCCGACATACTGCTCCTGTGAGGAAAATGTGCCAGAGCTTCACAGTGGAGAGCAACAGAATTCCCAGAACAGGGTAACAGATAAATGGGAGAAAGTAAGGAATTATTTCTATCACCCACCCCATCGTTCACCTCGATGATGAATTGAAACTGCAAGATGTCATGATGATGATTGACACAATCGATTTCTAGTCTCTTCATAAGCCCCTCTTCCTTTCCACCATGCGCACATTGCTTTTTCTCACATACCTTCACATTCTCCGTCCTACATAAAGCTTTAGGCTGGATTTTTTTTCCCAATGCACAACCTTTACTGGAGCCAAGAGTCAAACATTGTTTCAGCAGCATCTGTGCACCAAGCCCCAGAGGTCCATGAAGATATACTGTGTTCTGGTAGGAGTGGAAGAACTCACCTGTCTCAACCCCACTGAACATCTCTAAGAGGAACTGAAACACAGACTGAAATCCAAGATCTCACTAATGTCATAGTCACTTCTAACAAGCTTATTCCCTAATTCGGGGTCACAGAGGTGTGCTGGAGCCTATCCCAGCTCTTTGAAAAGTGAAAGGCAGGAGAGGTACATTCCTCCCACAATCCAAAAATATTTACATTAGGCTGATTGGTGATTCTAAATTTCCTATAGGAGTGACTGTGCATGTTTGTCTATGTGGCTCCAGCAGACCCCTGTGACCCCAAATGACCGTTTATAGGTCAGTACCACTGAAGACCATTGTTACACTGTGCTTAGATAACTTTCCCATAAATGTTTTAGAAATTGTGGTTTTCTATTTTACTGAAAGAGAATATTTAAATTTCATTTGCATTTTATTAGAATCAATTGCATTATTATAAGACAATACATTTAAAAAAACCCTCCAAATTTGAGAATTTCCAAATTCCATGAGATTTCATGGAAGAAACCATGAAATCTCATGTGGAGATGTAAAGATCACTTTATTAAACACTTGCATTTAATAAGAATGAGGAGGTTATGGATGTGGTGAGAGAAGATATGCAGGTAGTCGGGGTGAAAGAGGCAGATGTAGAGGACAGGGTAGTGTGGAGAAGAATGATCCGCTGTGGCGACCCCTAACGGAAGCAGCTGAAAGGAGGAGGGGAAGAAGAAGAAGTTGCATAGTCACAACTTGCACATGACTTTCATTGGGATGAAGACCTGCAACATCTGCCTCTTTCTCTTGTCCAAGTTTAGCTGGATCCAACAGCAAGACATAGACAAGATGGATGGAAATGTTTTTGAATGCAGAATCTACTGGAAGACAAATACCTCAGCCAACAGCCTTCAGGGTGCCATTTACTGTCAGGGTTTAATCCATTGGCCTTATGGAGTTAATTACAAAGCAGTGGTGCTGTTTGACCTTCGTTGGTGATCTAGTTAATGGGCATCAGGGCATGTTCAAATGCCAGTGGCACTACACGCCACATGGAGGTCACTGTGTCAGATAACACGCTGTTTTTGGACTAATCATAAGACCAAACTAAAGTTAAATGGACCTTTGATCTAACCGGTTAAGAGACACTTTAAAATGTACCATGGTACTTTGTAAGCAAGGGGTGTCTGAACTCTGTCCTGGAGGGTCAGTGTCCTGCTGGGTTTAGTTCTAACTTGACTCAACACACCTACCTCTATGTTTCAAGTATACCTAGCAAGTTTGTGATTAGCTGGTAGATGTGTGTTTGATTAGATTTAAAGCAAACTCCAAGGACAAAGACTTTAGACACCACTTGCTTTCCAAAGTACCATGGTATTTTTTAATACTCTTAATCTGCTAGTACTAAGGTCTATTTAACTTGAGTGACACATATCAAGCTTAAGTTCAATTTAATTTAATTCAATTTAATTTAGTTTTATTTCTATAGCACTTTTTACAATTCACATTGTCTCAAAGCAGCTTTACATAGTGAGACAGTTTTTCCTTGATGAGTGCCGGAGTGAGATTAGGAAGAAACCTTGAGAGGAGACTCAACAGACTGAACCCATCCTCATTTGGGTTAGAACAGAAATAATGCATGTGTCCTGCAGTAGGACCTAGAAACAGAAAAGTATACAGTAATTAGTAGGGCCAGTAGTGCATGCCCCATTTTTCTCAGTGCTACACAGTGTTCCTACACTACCGTGGTGGGAAGTGGTAGTTTTATGATTAAGGTGTTAGACTGGTGATTGAGGGATTGGGCTTAATTCTCAATGGTGAGTATCATTATCAAGTCATTCATAATTCAATTCAATTTTATTTTATTTGTATAGCCCTTTTTACAACAGCCATTGCCTCAAAGCAGCTTTACAGAATGAATGATGAGTTAGTCCCTGATGAGCAAGCCGAAGCGACAGTGGCAAGGAAAAAGACCCTAGAGAGGGATTAGGAAGAAACCTTGAGAGGAACCAGACTCAACAGGGAACCCATCCCCATTTGGGTTGAAGAAAAATTAATGTATAACTGTGTATGTGTGAGTGAAAACAGTTCTGGTAGCTGGAAATAGTCCGAAGTCGTCGCGGGAATGTGATGACCAAGCCGATACACGACGCTCCGGATCCAATGCGGTGGGGCGGCACGTCTACCTCAACAGAGGAGCGGGGGTTGGGGTGGAGGTAGAGAAAGAAAATAGTTATATACTGTATAAATGGTATTGAGGTTATAATAAATGGTTTTGAGGTTATAATAAATGGTATTGAGGTTATAATGAACCAAAATAACTTCAAAGCAGCTGAGGGAAATAAAAGGATCCATGCAGGTGGCTTTTATTAACTCCGGAGGTTGTTTGTAACTAAGATTAAAAAGTTACATAAATAAAAGTTTGCAAGTTAGTCTTTTACAAGGAAAGTCACACGTGTTAGAATAAAACTAATATCAGTTTCAGGTGTTTTTCTAGCCTCAATCCCATGCACACATTACTGCAAGACCATCAGGACTTATCTTATGCTATCTTATAAGCAACCCGTAATCTGTGTTTTATTTATAATCAGGATTACAGAGAGCTGACAGTCTTTGTTAGTTGTCATTGAGTATAAGGTACCCTGGACAGGTCACTAGATTATTATCACAGGTCATTATCACAGAGACACGTGCAAAAAAATCAAACACACACACACACACACACACACACAATCCTATAGCCAATTTATAATCACAGATCCACTCGACATGTTTTTGGACAAGTACTGGGAGAACATGTAAACATGCACACAGAAAGATCCCTGCTGAAGATCCAAACCTGGGACTGTCTTGCTGTAAGGCATCCACTGTGCCACCCTATATAACATTTCACATAAAGGTAACATAAGTTTGCAACTTAAAATATATCCCAAAACTTCCTATTAACAGTTTTAGGCATTTTCCACCCCTCTGCAACTCTTCTTGGAAAAAATATCGCACAACGCTCAAGTCGGTCAGGTTTGACAACATAAGGTTAAGGTTCTGCATTGTTACTTAATGGAACATGGTTAAGCCTCATCAGTGCCAAACCTCCACCGTTAAGCCCTCTAACCCTCTGTGCCAGGAACAACATATAAACTGAGATAGGTAAAGAAAATAAATTCCACTGTGCAGTTACTTAAAATCTATGTACGAAGTTTGTATTTTGCACGTAATGGGATGCAATAAAACCTTAATATAATCTCCATTAAGATACATCCACTACACCAGTGGTTTCCAAACTATGGGAACATGAAGTGATAATATGGTTGGTGGAGATGTGAAGAGTCTTGAGTGTTTTTTTTATAGGGATACACTGAAATTCTGAAAGGGAGAACTGAAATATTAAAATATAAGTTTAAAATAGTGGGCGGCGCGGTGGCGCATTGGATAACACAACAAGAAGGTCCCGGATTCGAATCCCGGGCTGGGATCTTTCTGTGCAGAGTTTGCATGTTCTCCCCGCGCTTGCATGGTTTTCCTCTGGGTGCTCCGGTTTCCAAAAACATGCATATTGGGTGGATTGGTGATTGTAAATTGTCCATAGGAGTGAATGTGTGTGTGTGAATGGTTGTTTGTCTATGTGTTGCCCTGAGATGGACTGACGACCCGTCCAGGGTTTACCCCCCGCCTCTCGCCCTATGTGTGCTGGGATAGGCGCAGCAGACTTCCGTGACCCCGGAGTCAGGAATAAGCGGTTAAGAAGATGAATGAATGAATGAACGAATGAATGAATGAATGAATGAACGAATGAAGTTTAAAATACAGTATGTTATGCCCAGAAGTGTTCAGCATGCCACGCCTTGGCCTTCAGTTGAGCTTCTTATGGTTCACCGCTTATATTCAGTAGAATAGTGAAGTCTGCTCAAATAACACTTAACATATAACAAATAACTCACATTTGTAGAATTTTCCGGTTTGTTTTGGGGGGATTTGAACATTTATAGTATGTTGCAAAATGGGAGCCGAACCAGTGTTGCATCTGCACTACACCAAAACATCTTTCCTACTGGGTTCTACAAACTAGAACCAGGCAGTGCTTTTTCCACAAAATAGTATGTTGCTGCTGCCCAGATTTTCCCTTCAAACCATGAAAGCTTGTTGGTCTTGAGAGGAAACTGTCAGTCAGCAGAGAATTCTTTAGACAGATGCTATTTAGATTTTTTTTTTTAAGAAAAGCATTAGCATTAGCAAGAAAAAAGCAAGGTGTGTGTTCAGTTATCATTACACAAGGAATATACATACATATGTATTATCATCTAGCTCAGTTTAAGGCATGGTCGGTTAGTGGTTAGCACTGTCCCCTCACAGCGATAAGGTTCTGGGTTCAGTTCCCAGTTACATGTACATGTTTACATGTTCTCTTTGTGATTTCAATTTTACCCCAATTTGATTCCGGCTCAGGGCCTTTCCAGTTCCACCCCCTTCTTCTTATTTCATCTCTCTCTTTGTCCTATCAACAAAGGCAAAATTTGGCCCAAAAAAGACAGAAGCATTTGCACCCATGCCATTCCGAATGAGATTCAGGTACTGGTGGGAAGTAGGTAAAGGTTTAGCAAAATATTGCTCTTGGTAAAATTGCTCTTGGTATCATTCCTTTTTTTCAGCTCTAGCATCATCTGTTCCATTCCTAGCTGTGCTAAAAATTTGTCAAAGACTCACCCCGGGTGTGTTCCAGTGTTAGTTTTGGTATTTCACGCCCCTAAATCAGATAAATCATTTACTGAAAGATAGATGAATTAATCATTCCATGTTTATATGTGCTGGATTAGTCATGTATACGTATACATAGTGTTGTATATGTATTCCGAGACGTCTGATGTATACAGTGGTAGATAAACACATATGGTGTTTTATACGGCTCTTTGAGGAGTAAACAATTTATTGTTTGTTTTAGACTGAACTGAAAGTATAGCTTTAACCATTTAAAGGATCTGTGGCCCAGAACCAAAAACATAACTCAACTTTTTTCTCCTGTGCTTTAATAGCTTTCTTTTACATAAACCTGTCCAAGCAATCCCATTCCCAAGTACTGATTATTTCCTAAGATTCTGCAAATGCTAATTACAATGTTTTTGCTTTGGGAAGTTGTTAAATATTTAATTACCCACTGCCTTATGAGTTGTCTTGCTATTCACATGCGGAAATAAAATAATTAATAACCTCCTCATCATGTAAATATCCAGTGCACATACACATGTATACATGAAAACTTCCGTATGTGAAAGCCTGCGGCTGCCTGAATTTCTTTCACTAAACCTCCAGAATTAAATGTTGATTAGTAACAGATGGCTTCGTCTTTGCTGTTCAGTCCAAGGAAAAAAAAAAACAGCCGAAGCATGAGATCAGTGGAAAAAAGTCTGCACTCTCCTTTAATAGTATTTTTCAAACCTTAGCAAAAAGTGCTGCAATGGGAGAAAAACTGTTAGACTCATTTCCTACATTAACCACCAGGTAACGGTTACTCTATGCAAAAACAACAACAAAATACAGTTAAAGTTTCACATGCTGACAATTCCACATCTATTTCTCCATACATCCTTAAATAGCACCAGACATCCATACATCCATCTTCTAACTACTGTACAAACCTCTGGCTTTTTATTTACCTATACAAAATCACCACCCATCACTTCTCCTTTACTTCATCTTTCTTTGCAAAAGCTCACATGGTCCTTGGCAGACTCTGAGCTCACTATTAACATTAACAGCAGAAAATTTTACTCAGTTTTTCCTGCTGTGTTCTTTCATGGAGAGACCAAATGTACAATAAGCCCAGTGTGTCAAACTTGTCTAGTTTTTTAATTTAGTCACACTGGATAATTTATAATGTATCATTTAGAAATTACGTTGTCATATATAACATTTAAAATCTATTTCAAAAAACGGAACACATTAATGATCAATATTTACATTAAATGTATGTGTTACAGTTTTAATCTGTAAATATCTCACCATTAGGTCATGCCAATTTTGCATGTTCAGGGGATCAGTTACAATGAGGGATATTCATTCATTCATTCATTCATTCATTCATTCATCTTCATACCCGCTTTTTCCCGAATCCGGGGTCACGGGGGTCTGCTGCGCCAATCCCAGCACACACAGGGCGAGAGGCGGGGGTACACCCTGGACGAGTTGCCAGTCCATCTCAGGGCAACACATAGACAAACAACTATTCACACACACATTCAATCCTATGGACAATTTACAATCACCCATCCACCTAATCTGCATGTTTTTGGACTGTGGGAGGAAACCAGAGCAACCGGAGGAAACCCACAGACTGTGCAAACTCCGCACAGAAAAATCCCAGTCCGGGATTCGAACCCGGGGTTTCTTGTTGTGAGGTGACCAATACACCACCGCGCCCCATGAGGGATATTTTTTATATATTATTATTTTATTGTAATGACGAAACACTGTAACATAATTATTTTATAAAATAAGATTTTGTCAAATATTTACTTGAGTTTGTGTAAGCTACTAGAAACCTTTGAGGTAATGGGTGGAAGTCTGAACTTTATTATTATTATTATTATTATTATTATTATTATTATTATATGATATTATTATTATTATTATTATTATTATTATTATTATTATTGTTATTATTAATCATCGTTTTACAATGAATACTATAATATTAGTATTCAATGTTCTTTCTCTGATAAATACAGCATGTAAACAATGCAATTCTTCACAATGCAATCATAAATAATAGTATTAACAACAGCGCCGAGCAGTGGCGTAGGGGTTAGCGCGGTTTCCTCACATCAAGAATGTTCCAGGTTCGATTCCCAAGTCTTTCTGTGCAGAGTTTGCATGTTCTCCCTGCTCAAGACTGGGTTTTCTTTGTGTACTCTGGTTTCTTCCCATAGTCCAGAAACATGTACATTAGGTTAATTGGTGATTCTAAATTGCCAGTGTGTGTGTGTGTGTGTGTGTGTGTGTGTGTGTGTGTGCGCGAGTGTGTGTGTGTGTGTGTGTGTGTGTGTGTGTGTGTGTGTGTGTGTGTGTGTGTGTGTGTGTGTGTGTGTGTG
>JAOTRA010065022.1:0-15221 GCA_026260255.1 Pseudolaguvia tuberculata | reverse complement strand
CTGCGCCTATCCCAGCACACATAGGGCGAAAGGCAGAGGGTACACCCTGGACAGGTCGCCAGTCCATCACAGGGCATTCTGTGATTTCAGTGTGTGTTAATTTGCCCTGTTTTTACTAAAAACAAAGCTTACTAAAGCATGCATAGATCCTTTTTAAAGGAGGCCACGAGTACGCCATAACGTCTATGCCTAATGTCTATACTGCCTGCAGGTAGATGATTATAAATAAAAGGTAAACTTGCTCGCAGGTATCTATAGGAGGCTGAAAACTTTCAACAAAAGGAATGTTATCTTGTTCATTAGGATTACAGACTGCATTTGATCTTTACTAAGACCCGCATGACAAGAAGAAGAACAGAGACAAGGAGAAGAAAAGCATCTGTATAAAAACGGAAGTGTGTCCTTTTCACTTATTACCTCTAAAACTTGTGGGAGATGTAAAAAGATTATATTTAAGACTCTAAAAGGGATCATCATGGACATAAGCTATCACTCCAGCTGAGATTTTGAAGGCAAAGGCACTTTACTACACACAATTTAAAGTGTATAAATTTTGTTGGATAGTAAAAAAATATCATCCATCACAGCACAGACAGACATAAGCCAGACGAAATGAGCTTAAAAATGGGCTGGAATACATTAGAAAAGTAAGAGACGTGCTATATTTGCCAAACGCTAATCTAGTCATTTCTAGCTAACTTTTCTTATTTTCTTACAATGGCTAAATTGCATTCGATGCAGTTATATATGCCTTTTTCTTATTTCACATTTCTTTTTGACACGCATGCTCACACACTGACATTCCTCAGAGATCAAATCAGCCGTTTCCATGGAAACTTTGCCACTTAGTCCTTCTCTATGTATATTATTAAGTAGATTAACTAAGACTGCATAGGTAATATTAAGCAGGCTTAGACAGAAACCGCCTTTTAAATCTTACAATATACACATACTAACATCCAATCCCTAAAATCCCTAACGGCAAAAGCAATGATGACAACATATAAGAGAGAGAGAAAGAGAGAGAGAGAGAGAGAGAGAGAGAGAAAGAGAGAGAGAGAGAGAGAGAGAGAGAGAGAGAGAGTGTGTAAGAGAGAGAGAAAAAAGACATATTGCCTAAGGGTGGGAACCAGAGTGAGACAAAAAAACCTGTCCTCAGATAGAAGCTTATGGTATTCTGTGGTTCTAATCTTTTCAGTTTATGTCTGATTTTAACATATATAAAGGGACAACGATCCCTAAATAAGCTAAAATGAAGCCATCTATTTAGCAATATGTGCTATTATGATATAACATTTGCTTTAGATTTACTGCAAACAATAGCATATATAGAACTAAGGATCCTTCCCTAGAAATTTGTTGAATTAAAGAATGATTAAGGTATTTGCTGATAAAAAAAGAGATTATTTTGTCAAACATTGGAAATTACCTTTCACATTAATAAAGGACTGCCTCATTGCCCAACTCCAACATTTCTACCAGACAAAGACAACAAAAACACAAACTAAATAAAAAAGCAGGCCAACAAATGAGGTAGCGAAAGGCAAATTATCTGGAAATCCACATCAATAGGTTGACCTTAGTTCCCAAGAGAAAGCACTATTAAGGAGCAGGAAGGATAAAAGTAACTAGATTAAAATGTGTCAAGCTACATAGTTAAGAGAAGACAGTGAAGATCCACCATCGTCACACTATACCCACTCCCTATGAGGTCTTTACAATGATAATTTGATTCTCTTCTTAGCTATGGAAAAAATATACATTAAAATGAGCCCTTCTGTAATGAGGCACCATGGGAGGTCAGATAGAGAACCACCATATACAGTCATCTGTAATTTCACACTCAACCAACTTACATATAGACAAAGATGTAGAGAGACCACACACAGACGCACAAGACAATATCCGCTCCCTCTGTTTTACTCACTGAGAAAACTTTTAACAGCTTAATCGCAGCTTTGTTTTTTCTTCTGCCCAATCAGATGAAGAAGAATGCAGATATTTCACCACAAAAGGTTAATGTGGAAAGAAGAAGTGCATAACACTAGAATCAATGTGACTACCTCATCTCCATAAAACATTCTTAATAATGCCTGCAATGATAATGATGGGTCTTACGATACGATATATGATGCAGTTCAAGCAGCTAAACATTAATGTGCAATTTGCAACAATAGTAGGTTTTCCTAATGTAATCGGGCCCATCTACTGCATGCACATTTATAAATATATAAAGGCACATCCAAAGACAGATTTGCATACGTGAATCTGAAACATTTCCATTCAATAATTATGTGAACGTTGTGTGATGCACAAGTTAAATATTATGGCAAGGTGGCCTGGGTCAACCCATGAGTCATACATTCTTACCAACAGCACAATTGTGACAAGGCTCCAAGCTGGCAGACTGGGCAATGTATGGCTTCTTGGCAAGTGATGCTTTGATAGTTCTATTTAAACAGTGCCTATCTGCAGGAGACTGCAGTTATCCACTATAGATGTGGCTGTTAACTGCCAACCTACAAACTGACCAAGAGCATGGATACAAGATACAAGCAGGAAAAGATTCAGTAAACACAGGTTTAAACTCATGCTAACTGATTAGACAAAGCAGCTCATCCAGCTGGTTTCCATTGACTTGAAAGCAATTAATTCTTCTGCAACTGCAAAGAACAGTAATTAAAATTCCTTTAGATTTCGGCCAATTTTATGTACCAATGATGGACAGTTTACAGCTTACTCGGGGTGGATCTATGCCAAAACAATAGTATTAATCACCAAACGTGGGAACATCCTCGTTCTGTGTGACATCACCAAATAAATTTACCACGCTCAAACTTTGAGTCAATTAAATAACAGTTTGTGTTGAGCTTACACCAAAAACACAATACAATATGATAATTTAAAAAAACAGACGAGAAACACATTGTTCATTAATTGTAATCAATGTAAATTATTTGAGCTTTTGATTTTAAGTCATATGAACAAGCCTTAATTAAAGCCTCTTCTAAAGCACTGTCATGTACTTTACCCTAAACAGCTAATACAAACTTTTTGTTTAAAAGATGCCTAGGACTGTCATTACGTAATATGTCTGCTCTTGCTTGACTGAAGGCTTTTAGAGCCTGTGGTTTCTAACAAAATTTCTCTCGCCATATTATTTATATATATACTTATTGCTTTGGATGTACAGATCAGTAACTGTCACAAAGATAGGGCAAAATAACATAGAAATATTCCCATAGGATGTGCATATGCTAGTCACATGGAAAATTTTTTTTCATGTTTACTGGGTTTAATTGGTTTTATGATGACAAATGAATTGAGCGACAGTCTCTTTAACTTTGTGAAAATCCTAAAAACTAATAGCAACATATTAACATATTTAACCTCCAGTAATGCATTCCATTAGGGCTAGGAACGGAGTACCAACAAGAACATGCCCATAGGCATGACGGTGCAATGGATAGAAATTTCTTCACACCTCTTTATAATTGCACATTTTTTTTTAGAAAAATCACAGCAATTTTTTTCCGAGACCCCAAAACGGCACAAATTGCGGTATACAACCCGCTTTAGGTCAAAACACAGATTTAAAAGTCAGATTCATGTCTGGGTACTGGCAAGATTATTAACAAAAAACTTGCTCTTCTTTTGGTTAAGTTACCCCTTTGTTTATGTGGATGTACGTGTCTAAGGTTTTCCACTACAAACATCTGGTATTTGCAGCCATTCTATTACAAAAACCTTGAAAATCATGACTTTAATATTGGGCTTATTAGAACATGTCATGTCTGTCCAACTATTATATAGACAATCAAAGGGTCCATTGAACATTTATGTATCACCGCCAGAAATTTCTTTCAGGAAAATCATTGATGCAGCGATGACCCCTTTAAGCTCACAAATTGTAGAGTGAAACAAGAGTGAAACTATTTCTATACCAGCTTTACATCACATGTTTTAACCTTTAACGCTGAGTTAGAAATATGGCATCCTACTAGGATCACACGGTCACACACTAGCTGCCTACAGGATCGCCTTGACAACTGAGAATGTATACACATCAGGCTCAAAATAAAGTGTTAAAGGTGCTCTATAAATAACTGACCCCTTAGAAGCAATGTAGTACACTTTAAACTGTTACATTTCAATTGAACATTTGAATAAATATTATTTAGAAGTTACAAAAATGATTTAACTTTTACTATTTATAGTAACTTAATGTAGTTGAAACAAAAGAGATGTATGCAAAGTAAGTAAATGTGTTATTAGAGTTAGATTTATCCCGTGCTAAGGCTTTACAAATGAAAAGAGGAGCACATAGTATATGTTCAAACACTGCAATGCTATAGCAGTTTTCATTAAGAAGAAGAGGAATTCACATACGTGATTATACAGAGTACAACATATAGTGAAATGTTTTTCTTCGCATATCCCCATCTTATTAAGTTGGGGGTCAGGGAGCAGGGTCAGCTATTGTACAGCTATTGTAATCACTTGAGTCACCATTGCCACCATTGCCCTCATGTATTTATATGTTCAAACACTGCAATGCTATAGCAGTTTTCATTAAGAAGAAGAGGAATTCACATACGTGATTATACAGAGTACAACATATAGTGAAATGTTTTTCTTCGCATATCCCCATCTTAGTAAGTTGGGGGTCAGGGAGCAGGGTCAGCTATTGTACAGCTATTGTAATCACTTGAGTCACCATTGCCCTCATGTATTTATAGCTGGAAATACTGCATACTACATACTATCAACAGTTGATTACAGAAAGTACACGCAAAATGAATGTGTGAGATTGTATTGTAAGTTAATTAGGTTCAAGTGTGTATAGGTTAAGAATCACTCATAAATTGCCATTAGTATGAAATGTACTGCAACATGTTTTCTCAGGTTGGAGCTGGAATTCCTGTACCCTGATATCTCCACTTGTTTTGGTCACCATAGAAAGTATTGCATTAATGAACTGTTGTTTGACACTTCTTGGATTGAAAAATGAATGTTTGGTCATGGTTGCCTGTCTGCACTGATATACTCACTCATTTCAGATGTTATTCAGACAGCTGCACAAAGACGCTTAATCTTATTATACTTACATGATGGACATTAGTTATCCACTTAATAAACATTTACTAGTAGCAGAGGAACAGCATTAAATATAGGGAAGTGAAAGTACATAAAAAATTATATTGAACGAAACTAAAGTCAGTTATGTATAATGTATAATAAAGTAATGAAGTAAATATAACATGTTCCTACCCAGCTAGGATTTAGCATCAGTATAAAAGTGTTACTAATCCCACCAAATATCCTGTAAAAATGCTTTTAGTAATGTTTGCAAAAGTTCTTAAAATGTTTGTGTTAAAAACATGAACGCATATACAATATATGCCCCTATGCTTTATAAACATTCCTGAGATGTTTCCTTAGATTACATTGCACCCATGATTATCATTGTTCCACATGTAGGATTGGTGGTTGCACACATGCTATAAATGTTCTCACAGGAAACAAATATGTTCTCTGTTACAAATATTTTGAGATGCACAACAGGCCAACAAACAATCTTGCACGGACAAAGCAGAAGGCATGTACGCCTCTTTATACTGCCATATGTCAACCATGTGTCAAATATCTTTTTACCCACTTCTGCGTAATGGGTTGAAAGCTATTATGTTTCTGAAATATGGTGGATTATACACTAATTCATCAAAGGAAATTACTAAAGAGCATAATTACTTCTTGGTAATTAGCTACCATAACAGCTGGCGTCAGCTTGTTGCTCTAGAATATTGGTTAGCTTTTGTGGCCAGGACATGAACAAATCCTGGAATTTGTAAGAACCAAAACTGAACAGCATCTATTAATAATATTTTCAAAGCGTTCCCATGCTGAATTATCTGAATTATCCAGCTGGTTTAATGTTTTCAACAATCAAAATCAGACTCAAAAAGAAGAAGGGAGAAAAAAAACTAATGACTAATGATATTGTAACAATTATACTATTGGATCAAGTATTCTTTTACTAACAGATGGATAATTAATACAATGTGAAACTGAATAGACCCATTTGACATAATTATACTATACCCACTACTATTATATCATGTTCATGTTATATATATGTTCCTTTCCAGTAAAAACATACTGAACAGAGTGAGTAAGGGTTATGACTTGAAGTTGATTAAAGATATTAAAGATCCATCTTCAACAGCTTTAAAATAATCAACATATATATCTTTGAGCTAATAAATACTAATTTATACTAATACTAAAACTATTAATGAATCATTAATTAATTAATTCATTCATCTCCTTACCCGCTTATTCACTAATTCTGGGTTACGGGGGTCATCTGGTACCTATCCCAGTGCACACAGGACAAGAGGCAGGGGTACACCCTGGACAGGCTGCGAGCCCATCGCAGGGCAACAATAGACCAACAACCACTCAAACCCATTCACTCATATGGGCAAGAGTTAGAATCACTAATCAACCTAATATACATGTTTTTGGACTGTGGGAAGAAACCGGAGTACCCGGAGGAAACCCACACAAGCGCAGGAAGAACTTGCGGAACATCGAACGTGGGGCCTTCTTGTTGAGAGTCGACTGTGCTAACCACTATTCCACCACAAGTCCTGGCATGCAACTTTTTTGCTTCTAGCATAAGTCTTAGTCCTCTTCTACATTCCAGGAACCGAAATGTCTCATCTTTCCACAGATATTACATCCATCTCCTGAGTCCTCTTTGAATTAGGGCTGTATGTTCCATCAACAATTCTTGTTTAGTCTTACAGTAAATATCTGTGTTGTTATAAGGTATATGGAGCCTCACAGTATGCTGATGCATCCTAGGCATGTAAAGAAATGTATTGAGGCATTACCCAAAGCCCACAATCCTTTATAAGATAATACATCATCACTCAGCGGCCTATCAGTTTGTGTCAATATGTGCACAGACTGACTACACCTCGCAACCTTTTCATCCCATAGTATGTTACACAATCTTGCAGGTTTGTCCACCACAACATCAAGAGGATACGACCTTTCATATCAACTCAGGCCGCTCAGGTGCTTGTGCAGTTTCTAGTTATCTCGAAATGTTACTACTGTAACACGCTTCTAACAGGTCTACCTCAGAGGGTCCATTTAGTGCATTCCGTCCGCTTACAGATGATCAATAATGTAGCTGCACGTGTTGTTTTCAACCTACCTAGTTCTTTCACACCACACCACTGCTGCACGCCCTCCATTGGCTTCCAGTAGCTGCACGCATCAGGTTCAAAACACTGATACTTGCCTACAAAGGCAACAACACCACCGCACCACCCTGCCTCCAAACACTAATCACTCTGCGCATTGCACCTCGCTCCCTCAGGTCCACCAGCACTGCACGTCTTGTTCCACCTCCTAGGTCTCAAGGCCGTCTGCCTCAAGACTTTTCTCTGTTCTGACACCAAGATGGTGGAATGAATTTCCCATCAATGTCAGAACAACTGGTTGAGTTGAGTAATGAAAAGATGTGTGTTTTGGGGATGGATTGATGAATGGGACATTGGTCTAGAAAATCAAACATTTTAAACCTCTACGAAACTGTCTCCACCAGTAAACCTGAAGAGCAAGAGTCCTGGCGTGCAACCACTTTTTTGCTTCTAAAATAATCTCTCTGTTTAGTCCTCTCCCACAGTCTAGGAACTCATATGTCCGATCTCTCCACAGATATTGTCCCCATCTCCTGAGTCCTCTTTGATTTAGGGCAGATGTTCCACCAACAATTCTTGTTTAGTCTTACTGTAAAGATCTGTGTTGTTATAAGGTATTTGCTGTATTTGAAATCTTCACAGTATCCTGATGCATCCCAGGCATGTAAAGAAATGTGTTGAGGCATAACCCAAAGCCCAGAATCCTTTATAAGATAATACATCATCACTCAGCGGTCCATCAGTCTGTGTCGATTTGTGCACATTTGCGTGTCTGTTTTTGTTTAGGCCTGTTCTCTATAAGTGACAACAATAGTGTTCTAGTGAAATTTCCACTAAACAATTTTGGTCTTAGGATCACTTTAAATAGCACATCAGACATGCAAATAGTACATATGATTTAACCATGGCCAGGCATCACACACCATAACCATAAAACATGGGAGTCGATAGTGGGACTGTTTAATACAAAGGTTAGAACCTCCTCTATTAGAGCAGAAGAGTCATGTTTAGCCTCTGACACATACACTGGAGAGTAGAGACCTTAAAATACTGTATATTTTAAGATCAGTATATTTATCCCTCATTATGTGTCTGAACATTCAGCATAGCTGCACAATGATACACTTACTCACTTTTTAGTGAGTAAGTGTATTCCTGGCTACTTCCTGGCTAGCAACAAATCTTTCTGTTGATTAAGTAACATAAAAATCCTTAGAACAAAAAGAATAAAGAAAATCTTTTATCCAATGTCAGACTCACCAAAATACATTGTTTCTAACTAAGTATGATATTAACTATTGACAGCTGTACTTTAGGTTTTATTCTAATTGGAAAATGTGTTTAATGAGACAAGACATCTTTAGCAAGTTGGGAAAAGTAAATTGGTAGTTTTAAGAGTAACCTCTAGTTTTTGCTTTCTCTGTTTGTACTTAGTTGATGTAGATGAAATAACCTTTGAAAAGATAGCAAGAGGTGTAGAGCAGTTCAAAACTGTCTGTGGTTTTTTTTTTTTTTTTTTTACCTCATCACCTCATCATAAAAATCTAAATAGTTGATGTAATATTTGATTTCGGCTTCTTTTCATTACAAGTCGGATTATCAACCTGAATTTTGTTTCAGCTTATAAATGATATGCTGGAATTCTCTGTACTACTAAAGCATGTCAATCCTGCAGATTTTATAGGCAACATAAGTGGGATGAGTTACAGGGACTAGAGAAATGGTTGAGTGAGAGAGATGAAAAGATGCGTGTGTTTTGGGGGTGGGTTGATGAATGGGTCATTGGTCTAGAAAAGCAAACATTTAAACCTCTATGAACATGTCTTGGCATTACCTCTACCAGTAGCTCTGAAGAACAATTTTGGCGTGCAACCACTTTTTTTGCTTCTAACATAAGATGTCTGTTTAGTCCTCTCCCACATTCCAGGAACACATATGTCTCATCTCTCCACAGATATTATCCTTTCATTCAAGATATACGCCCAAACATTACTAGTTGACCCTCATCCCAAATTGCATTAAACAACCTTTCAACACTGAATGCCCTTCCCCAATACCTTCTTCATAACCTTTCTGCTGCCGATTGGAGTTTTTAAACTAACAGCCCTTCTTCCCATCTTGTTTGTATACTTTTAGCACTCACAAGGCTCAAGTAGACACTTATCCAGTAGATTGCAGACAGTAGCACAAACAATGATACAAATCCAAAACCCTAAAAGGAGGTTTGCTGGAATCTATTACAGAGGAATATTTTTATAAAGAATTTCTAATATACCTTTATTAAAATAACATGAATTGTAATAGCAGACAAGTATTGTATTACGAGTCAAAATGAAGACATGCTGCAGAATCCAGCTATGATGTACATTAAAATAATACTTTGTCTTGGCTACAATAATTATCATTATTATTATTATTATTATTATTATTATTATTATTATTATCATAGTTATTATTTATTATTTTGTAATGCTATTGCTGTTTGTTATGATATGTGGTTAGGGGGTATTGATGTATCTTACATTTACATTGAAAGCTACAGAAACCCATATCCAGAGTGATTTCCAATGATTTTCATTACACAACTTGCTGACCTACTTAAGTGGTGACCAGTGGTAATTTAGATGCAATCTTCTGGGTAGTAGTCCAACAACTTAACAACTAAGCTACTATAATAACAATGTTACAATTATCAACTGAGATGTAGGTCTATAGACAATAAGAAAACGTAATTTTATAACGTATATTAATGTCCTATCATTTTGAGAAGATTTTCAACATAATTTCAAAGATTAAAATTTAGTCGAAAACACTGTAAACTGTACTGACAGATTTTTCTTATCCTTTTAAAGGCACATTTTTACATCTTTTAAGACCGAACATGTATTTGTAATCTTACAGCAAAACAGAAAGATGGGGTATGATTAATAAGAAGAGCTTTAATCGACATCTTATAGTCTAGACCAACATCCTCAAATTCATTTCTGATGCTACATAAAAGCAAAATAAAAAACTCACAGTACTGAAGGGATGCACCAATCAGGATATATGCAGCAAATTGTGTCATGGTGATCGTCCATTTTGATGGTTTAATTTGAGATAACTGATATTTAAGCTCTCTGATCACTGTTAACCTTTAGTTTAGATAAAGTATTAGTATTGATGGTGTTTTCAGTTATATTTCTATATTATTGTCTCAAAAAAGAATTCAATATAGAGTGTATATGTTAGTTCTTTGTATTCACCATTGTGGTGGCTCGTTATTGGACAATGGTTTTGGACAATGCTCTTCTATGTGAGACTTACTTGATAAATAGTGATTGTCTCATTGTCTATTAAATACTAGACAGGAAACTTTTTTTCAAATAAAACATTACATCTTTCTGGTTAAGTACAGTAAAGCCCTGCATGTTATTAACTTTGTACACACCATCTGGATTCGACATAAATCCATTCATTTGTTTAATGTGCAGGTTAAAAGGTTCTGAAATTCTAGTGAACTAGTTTATTTTCTTGAGCCAGTACGTCAAGTATATTGAGACACATTGAAAATGTTGATATCAGTAAATGTACTGTATATGCAGCATACTTCTTAAAGCATTTCTTAGAGTAAACAATTTAAACAGGAAGCAAAGTTTGGAAGAAAAGTTTGTGAAGAGTGTAGATTTCTTTGTAAACAGTCAGCAAATCAAATGTCCATGAATGCAAAAAGAGAATGCAAAAAAAAAAAATTTACCCGGGAGCCTAACCAGAAATAGATACAGGTTATAGGAACTTTTAATTAAAAAAAATCCTTTTTAGGAATTCCTGGTGGACATGTTTGTAGCACTACAAGATATTTAAAAAAAATTGTATATGTGATGCTAAATAATGTGACATTTGATATGCGGTATGATATGTACAGTAAAAAAATGATCTAACCATCATATGTTTCTTCAGACATCTTTGGCATCTTATCAAGTGTAGCTCCCTATGATAGCTTCACGGTTTGTTAATCGTCTTTCATCAAAAGCATGCACACATACCCAACTAACATCCATGTGCCAGATATTTCACTATCCGTATCAATCGTAAACCATTGACAATAACTTATTATTTAAAGTATTAAATTGCTTTTTAATTGCAATATGCACAAAGACACCTATGGCCTAAAGATCCTTTAGACAACATTATTACATTAAGACATTGAAAACTTGGTTCAAAGTTTTCTATAGAAAAAAAGCCTGTTAGAATTGAATGATATCATCTTTGCTAAGACATGAAAGCAGCCCAAGGCTGAAAAAAAACCACTTCAGAACTTCTACCTGAGGCTCATTACTTCATCTATGGAGAGATTCTGGTGATAACATAACAGAAAGGCAGAAAAACACAGGAGGAGGAGGATGGACAAGGTGATAGGTTAAAGGGAGATGGCGTAACATATCCTTTGTTTCATTAACCAGCTCTGTATTGTTTCAACCCCCTGTCCCACACTTGAACTGGAGATTGTAATGAGACAAACCAGCTTTAAAAACCAAACAGGCTTTAAATTAAACCATCTGTAAAACACATGGGAATCTGCCTAATTGCATAGAGGATTTATCTATAAAGCTGAAAATCTGGTCTGGTGATGACACACATTTTGCATTTGTCTCGTAGGTTACATTACAATTATTATTCTATTGCCTGTACAACAAGTATTATCTTGGTCTGTAAAATTCTATTAATGGCTTCATTTTGGAATATTTTTACATTTTTTCCCCACATGCCCAGAAGGGAACAGGTGAGTAGGACATGTATAACAGATGTGGTATTTATAGCTAAGAGGGTGGTTTACAGGTCAACAAGGCTGGGATGTGTTTTACCTGTGTACTTTAAGGAAAAAGGAAGTTATCGGACCAATGAGAATGCATGAGGAACGAAAGACAAATATGTGTTACTTAAGCTGGGCATGAAATCTGCCATAATTCTGTGTGTCTGTCCTACCTAACACCACTAAAGTAGATCACTAATAAACAGATGAAGACTGATATTTTGTTATAGAAGATTGGGGGCCATTTTGACTGTGCATATACTTTAAGCATATTTCCACATATGCAGCACCCTGCATATGATCAAACATTCTATTTTTTTCAATCTGACTTGCCCAATCTGGCAACACTATGAAGGTTCTCTTCTACCAATCATTACTAAACTTAGTCCCTTACTATTTATGTAAGGCTGCTTTGGTCTTGGTTTGACAATGTGTTAAAAATGGCTTCCAGTAACTCCCCTTTAAGCCACTTGTGTTAGCCCAACGGTTACTTAGTTATTTTCTACTCCTAGACTCTATCTGAATGTACTTGCTAAAGCCCTCTTACGTTTACAGATTTAGATACAAGTGTAAGATAAAGGAGGGAATAAACAGGTGAGGTGCAGCCACTTCGCTGGATGCAGACTAAGCTGAGGCCTGCCCAGTTGCACATCTCTGGATGCCTTAATGCAAATTCTTCCATAAGAATGTGTGTCTGCAGGGTTTAAGCGCTTCCGGGAGAAATGCCTCCCTTCTTTTATTCCCTATACCTGAGTAATCCTGTTCTCGAGTTAAAATGTTAATAACCACTCTTACTTCACTTTACTGACAAATATATCAATATAATAACAGCTTTGAAAAACATTTGGAACTGTTTATACATTCTCTTTGTGAAACTTCATGTTTAAGCTTACTGAATAAAAGCCAATTTGTTACAAATTAGGTTTAAGACGTCTATATTTTCATTATTTTTATTGTATAAATATATTATAAATGACATACTGTAAATGCAGAAAATCTTTATAGAATTATTATCCAGTAGCAGAACTCTTCGTGTATGTAAGGCTAATGCCATAAAACTCTTTAATGACTCCAAAGAACAAATAGCTATTTTTAACTCATGAGTAACATTTGAGTAGTTTTAATTTTATTATGGTAATAATTTTTATCTTACTGAATTTATTAATACGGAACATGAATTCTAAAAACAATGTTTTAAGTTATCTGGGTTTGAGAAGCACTGAAAGAAGAAACAAATAATTTAAAAAAATTCTGTAGGCAGAATTTTCATGAACAACACTGGCAATAAAACAACCTTACATCATACATGTTAAATGAAAAAAAAAAACTCACTAAGGATACAATTCTACTTCATGCGTTTCTGATTTTCACCTACACCACCATTCTAATAACTGCAAAACCATCACCTGACTAGACATGTAGACGTGCATAGAGCAGCTGAGACAGTTTCAGGGAAGGTTATTATAGAAAAAAGGTGAAAAGTGATGAATGAATGCACCACACGAACATGATTAGACAAGGCACACAAAGAAAGTAAAGGCAAAAAAAGTCTGAATGAAATAACAGAATAAAAGGCAGAAATATCACTAATCCATGTAAGTAGTAGGAGAAGAGCCTCTGTTTGACAGATAACATTTTTAAAGGGGAAAATGGCATGTACATACAACACATATATGGAAAAATCAATTGACACTGAGGAATGTGGTTTTATCAATAAGGTCGCTTTTTTCTCCATAATTCTGTTTGCTTTCATATATCAACCATGGTCATGCTCTCTTTTCAGTTTGCTGTGAAAACTCATTTGAAAAATGGACAAATGTGAACTGTTCACACTCATGCAATACTCATATGCTTTACACCATCATGGCAAAGTTGTGATTGCAACAAATTAACCGATTGCAATGGCAGAGATTATGGCATTTATTTTCTAGATCTGTATTTGCTGACTTTTTTGTTTGTTTGCAGTAGGAAAAAGAAGAAAACACAGAAACACAGATAGAGATAGAGAGTCTGGAATGGCACATTTTGGTTAACAATTGCTAAACTATGTTAGTTTATGATAAACTAGAAATGTCTATGTGTGGCCCTGCGATGGACTGGCAACCAGTCCAGGGTGTACCCGTGCCTCTTGCCCTATGTGATCTGGGATAGGCTCCAGCAGACCCCCATTACCACAAATTAGGGTAAGCGGGTGAGAAGATGAATGAATAAACTAGAAATGTAACTGATTACAGATGTTGCTCTGGCGCAAAATAAATGTAACAATTTGATAAAGGATCTAACAATTATTAATGCTGTTGCTATTATTATAACGCATAAATAGTGGACTAAAACTAGAAGTCCCGTATTTCTACTTACCTTTCTTAACAGCATTTTATACGATTATTCTGCAAGGACATAGCCATTTATTGTGGAAACAAGCAAGAGATGTTTTTCCATAGTGTTAAAAATCAGCTTTTCCTTGTCAAAATTATTCCCATTTCGTGATAAAGACAGAGACTTGAGAAAATGAAAGGTACACAGAAAAGGATGTAAAAGCCTGAAATTAAAAGAATGAGATACATTAAACGTAGCAGTTATTTAAACGTGTTATTTAAACGTGTCTATTTAAACTTTGGGGTTCTGTGGATTGTCAAAAAAGACTAATGTTGAAACCATAATTTAAATAAAATATAAAGTTTCTGGAATCCGATTTTGTAAATGTAAATCTTTCTGAAAAATGTTTATTTACAACATGTTTGACAATGACTTACACCACTATATTGCCAAGTTAGTGGTCTTCTGATCATCAGATCCATATGTGGTTCTTCGCCAAACTGTTACACATGTATGCTATAGCATTATATTATTCCCTCACTGAAACTAAGAGACTCCAACACGACATCCAGCATGACAATGACCCTGAGCACAAAATCCCTTGATTTTATTATGGTAATAATTTTTATCTTATCTTTTATCTTTATCTTTTTATCTACATATTATCACACGGTGTGTTATTCATTCATCTTGTAACCCACTTATTCCCTAATTTAAGGTCACTGGGGACTGCTATAGCCTATTCCAGTACACAAAAGGCAAAAGGCAAAAGGCAAAAGGCAGGGGTACACTTTAGGCAGGTCGCCTGTCCATCGCAGTGAAACCACACACACACACACACACACACACACACACACACACACACACACACACACACACACACACACACACACACA
>JAOTRA010064975.1:0-15225 GCA_026260255.1 Pseudolaguvia tuberculata | reverse complement strand
GACAGGGTAGGGTGGAGAAGAATGATCCGCTGTGGCGACCCCTAACGGGAGCAGCCGAAAGGAGAAGAAGAAGAAGGAGTGAATGTGTGCGTGATTGGTTGTTTGTCTATGTGTTGCCCTGAGATGGACTGCCGACCCGTCCCCACCTATCTCCCTTTGTGCGCTAGGGATAAGCGCAATTAGGGAATAAGTGGGGAAGACGATGAATGAATGTAAATGAATTCCTTCACTGAAATTAATGGGCCCAAACATTGTTCCAGCAAGACAATACCCTTGTGCACAAAACCCATGAGCTCCATTAAGATATGGTGTTATGGCTGAAGTGAAATAAGTCTAAAGACTTTTCTGCACTGAACACTTTTTCTGTGAACAATATTTTGTCTGTTTCCATCACACACAATTTCTGATGTAGCAGCTACCAAACCCACACAATTACGCTGTGTTTCTGATGTTGATTTTTTCCCCCCAGCTAGCAGCACAGACGCAGCCAATTCTATTTCATTTAATGGTTAATAATTGTAAAAAGAGCTAAAAGTCCCATCTCAATTCACTATTTTCTGACTCCGTACCCCCAACCTTACCTTCCCTACCGAATTTTTTGTATTAAAAGATCCTGCATGAAAATCATTAATGGTAGTTAAAGAAATTAGAGTGAAACAAAATACAGGTTTTTTTCATACAGAATAAAATATAATAAATGATTATTATTTAAATAATTAAATAATAAACAACATAGTGGGCCTGAAGGTGTTCCAATATGGTAACAGTGGTAACAGCAGTGTTAACTTGGTGGTGTTGGGAATCTGTCTGAGCGTTTCCTCACCACCACTAAAATCTTCTTTTTCTCCTTTCAGCTGCTCCCGTTAGAGATCACCACAGTGGATTACACTGCCTCCCTGTCTTCTACATTTGGCTCTTTCACCCCAACTACCTGTATGTCTTCTCTTTTCCTCCTGCCCGGCACCTCCATCCTCAGCATTCAGTGATTCAATCACTTTTCTCCACCCACACCACTCTGCCTGCACTCTTTTCTTCACTTTTCTAATACACTCTCCATTTCTTTGCACTGTTGACCCCAGGTACTAAAACTACTCCACCTTCACCACCTCTTCTCCCTGCAATCTCACCACTCCACAGCCTTCCCTCTCATTCACACACATGTACTCACTGTATTACTCCTACTGACTTTCATTCCTTTTTTCTCCAGCACCTGCCTCTACCACTCCAGATTCTTCTAAACCTGCTCTCTACTCAATATCACTTGCAAACACCATCGTCCATAGAGACTCCTGTCTGACCTCAACCTGTCAACCTGTCCATCACCACTGCAAACAATGCAATCCCAAATTTAACTTGAACAGACATTCTTACCACACACTTCTGTCACACATACTTGTTTGTCACCACCCGCACATACATCTCTGTTACACCTGACTTCTTCATATAATATTACTCCTCTCTCAGAACCCTGTCGTATGCTTTCTACAGATCCACAAACACAAAAGGCAACTCCTTCTGGCCTTCTCTATACTTCTCCATCAACATCCTCAAAGCAAAGATTGCATCGGTAGTATTCTTTTGGCATGAAACCATACTGTTGCTCACAGATGGGCACTTCTTCCCTTAGCCTAGATTCAACGACTCTTTCCCATAATTCTCAGTAGCACTAAAAATAATATGTTTAAGTAAAACAAATTTATTATTTATCATTTTAATTTTGAGAGGCGTCTCCCTCCTCTCTTGCCTCACAGCGCTTTAATCCAAATCATAGACTGGTTCAAATGCCTAACATAAATCTTTCAAAATTCTGTAAGGAGGATAATGTCTGGTCTCTCTGCTATACTTTCTCAGTATGTCCATATAATTCTTAAACATACAATTATAGCTGTAGACTATGTTAGACAAAATGTACACCTCCATGTGTCCATGTGTAAAATATTTTATATACATGGAGATAAGGACAAGTCTGCTATTTGCAGAAAAGAGCTTGATAGGTCAGGTTTTGAACCCTGACGAATGCTGGTTATGATTTCAACCACTTGGTTTCTTCTTATTATAAGATGTCCAGGAAGTTCTTTAATCAAACATAATGGAACAACTTCACTAAATATTACCTAAAATTAAATACACTAATACACTGAAATATAATGTAAAATGGATACATCAAGGTTTTTTTTTTAACAAAGTTAGTTAAGAATAAAGCCAAATTGACTTCCTAAATAAGTACCTGTTGCCTTTTTTATACACATTCATTTAACCTTGGGGAGTCTCAAGGAGCTCTGTTCTGCTCTTCTTTTGCTGCCGACATGTGTTTCTTGCATGCACTTACATCAGTCAGTTTATACATGCGCACTGCATAGGCACATTAGTCTGCACCACAGAGATACAAACAATAAAATTGGGCTATGAAACAGTACTGCTTGTAATCCTTTTTGATTTTTCGCACTAAGCCTTACTTTTGCATTGTAATTTCTGCATTGTGCTGCTAATTGTTTCAATTTCTAACATTCATTCATTCATTCATTCATTCATTCATTCATTCATTCATTCATTCATTCATCTTCTTACTTGTTTATTGCCCAATTCTAGGTCATAGGGGTCTGCTGGAGCCTATTTCAATGCACATAGCATGAAAGGCAGGGGTAGACCTTGGACAGATTGCCAGTCCATTACAGGGCCACATATAGATCAACCACACAAACACTCACTCCTATGGGCAAGTTAGAAATCACTGATCAACCTAATGTGCACGTTTTTGGACTGTGGGAGGAAACCGGACAAGTACTGACAGTACAAACTCAGAAAACTCATGTGACCCTATTGCTTTGAGGCAACTGTGCTAACCACTAGACCACCACATCAACTACAATGAGAAACAGTGTGCTTTTAACTAGACACTAAAGACCAAAAGCGATTACAAAGTGAACAATTTCAATGATGCAGAAGCACAATTCAACCCATAATATAAAGTTACTGCACAATATATTTATCCAGTCATAGCTGTTAGGGTATGTTCAGGTATAGAAATGTATAGATTATGCTGAGACAGGATTTGTAGTTAATCTCCAGGTGAAATATGAGCATTATGAAATTAACTATTTTGTTAAGAAAAAACGATCATAAAAACTTTTTACAGGGACGTTGATCAAAAGAATAAAACTTACAATAAAATCTGTAAGAAAAAGTTCAAAATCTAAACATAATCCTTAATTGTGACGAGTGTTTCCCATTAGATCCAGAATTCTTTGGATGATCCTGAACTACTGTCTGTCTGCTCCTCTGTCTGTGTGTTTAGGTAATTCTTTGATTCTGAGCTTTTTTACTAAACCTGTTAACTTCTACACAAAATTAAAAATAATTAAGTAATTAGCTAACACTCAGAATATCACTCATGCTGGGACTGTTTTATTTAACTAATTATCATTAAATTTAAGTTAACACCAATCTTCTATCTGTAAATTTTACAAAAAGCTGTTGGAGTGATGCCTTTATCCTGACTATGAGAAAGTTAATATAAAGTATCTTGTTTCAAAATCAGTTGCAAATTCTGGTTTGTCTAAGGTTAAAGCTCTGCTCTCGTAAAGAAACATGTTCTCGTAAAGAAAAATGCTCTCGTAAAGAAAAACTTTCGTAAAGAAAAGCACAGACCTTTTTTAAAGCATGCAACAGACAGGCACTGAACACAACCAAAGTATATTCTCAAATCTGACCCTGAAATAGGGAATAAGTGGGTTAGAAGATGAATGAATGTTTAGACTGAAGGTGATTCATTCTTTCATAACAGCAGTTTTATTTATTGTTTGGATTTCTAATGGTTAAATTGATAGCTCAGTGGTTGTGGGTTCCTGCTCAGGTTCCCAATATGACCTACAGTTCTACTACATTGCCAATAGTATTAGTGATAACAGTCATCAGGTATAGAGGTCTGTGGTGGTGTAGGTCTTCCAGTTCATCTCAAAAATGTTCAATGGAAAAGCACTTATGTATTTGAGTTATAACAGACTCCATGTTGTGATCAGGATCATTGTCATGCTGGAATAGTGTTGGAGTCTCTTAGTTCCAGTGAAGGAATAATGGAATGCTACATCATACAAATCATTCCACAATCATATTTGGCTATATAGTATATCTTATTTTTTGTCCAGCTAAGTGTTAGGGGCATTTGTTCAGCAGCCTATATCATACTTAGGAAGAAACATCATCTTATGGCATCTGTATTTGTTATCATGTAGAAATCATACAATACATATTGCCATAAACAATTTCGTAATTAAAAGACATTTCACCAAAAGGATACTCCTGTTATATCATGTATCACAAGTGGTATTCTCTGTCTTACTGTAAGTCACTTTTAAATTAAAACAGCTCATTGCAAATTACACAAAAGTAAATTCAAAATTAACCAAATGAATGTTAGAATTGAATTCAGAAAGGGCAGCATCGCCTCATAAAGGAAGTCCCGGGTTTAATTCCTTTAATTCTCCCCGTGCTTGCGTGGGTTTCCTCTGAATACTCCAGTTTCCTCCCACAGTCCAAAAACATGCAGATTAGGTCGATTGGTGATTCTAAATTGTCTATAGTAGTGAATGTGTGTGTGAATGGTTGTTTACCTATGTGTTGCCCTGTGTGTTTGTCCTATTAATTTAATCATTCTATAGATGAAATGGCCGGCTCAGTGGCGTAGTGGGTAGCACGGTCACCTCACAAAGAGAAGGTCCCGGTTTTGATTCCCAGCCAGGGATCGTTCTGTGCTGAGTTTGCATGTTCTCCCTGCGCTTGTGTGGGTTTCCTCCGGTACTCTGGTTTCCTCCAAAAACATGCAGATTAGGTCGATTCGTGATAAATTGTCCATAGGAGTGAATCTGTGCGTGTATGGTTGTTTGTCGATGTGTTGCCCTGCATTGGACTGGCGACCCATCCAGGGTGTACTCCCACCTCATGCCCATGCTTGGATAGGCACCAGCACACCCCGTGACCCCGAATTAGGGAATAAACAGGTAAGAAAATAAATGAATGAATGAATTCAGAAATAGACAAAACCAGCTATGGTAGGAAGGTGTTTTACAGAAGGGTGTGCTGCTGCAAAACATTGTTAACCTTACGGAATTTTGGATTATGATAAATATTGGAACTAATCAACATTAATTAGCAGTGCCTTGCATCTCAATTGTTATTATGGGATCGTTTTGAATCCTACTCGCATGATTACAAAAATGTTCAGGATTTTATCATCCCTCACACTAACATTATAGCTAACGATTGACCCCAACAATGTTTTTTTAAAAAAAATTATCAGTAGTATCAAGCTTATACCTGCTATCCATTGACCATTGATGCTACCATTTGCTGCAACATGTGGAAGTTACAGATACAACCGTGAGAGCAGGAAAAACCCAGCAGTTTCAAAAGACAGGGTCGTTTTATAGAACAGAACAACATTCCTGTCTTTCTTACAACCCCTGCGGTCAGCAACACTGCTATTAAAACTGTCAGAATGGGTGGGGGGAGCTGAATCGGGGATAAGGAGCGCACCTAAACGCAGGATTGGCGGGTTTAAATAGTCAGTTTTATTAATAACACAAAAATAAATAAATAAAATAAAAGTAAAAAAAAAAACAAGAACAAGATTTAAACTCACATGAAAACAAAATCAAGATTCAGGACAAGACATGATCAGACGAAATGGGGGACTGAGACGAGAACCAGAACCAGACGAGAGAGAGGGGGACCTGAGACAAGAACCAGAACCAGACAAGACAGGGGAACCTGAGACGAGAACCAGAACCAGACAGGGGAACCTGAGATAAGAACTTGAACGAGAGAGAGGGGGACCTGAGATGAGAACCTGAAGGAGACAGGGGAATCTGAATGAGAACCTGAACAAGAGAGGGGAACCAGAATGAGAATCTGAATGAGAGAGGGGAACCTGAACAAGAGAGGGCAATCTGAACAAGAACCTGAATGAAAGAGGGGAACCAGAGCGGAGAATCTGAATGAGAACCTGAACGAGATAGGGGAACCTGAATGAGAACCTGAACGAGAGAGGGGAACCACAATGAGAGAGGGCAACCTGAACGAGAACCTGAACGAGAGAGGGCAACCTGAACAAGAACCTGAACAAGAGAGGGCAACCTGAACAAGAACCTGAACAAGAGAGGGCAACCTGAACAAGAACCTGAACAAGAGAGGGGAACCTGAACAAGAGAGGGGAACCTGAACAAGAGAGGGGAACCTGAACAAGAGAGGGGGAACCTGAACGAGAGAGGGGGAACCAAGAGAACATGAACAAGAGAGGGGAACCTGAACGAGAGCGGGGAACCTGAACGAGAACCTGAATGAGAGAGGGGAACCTGAACGAGAGATGGCAACCTGAACAAGAACCTGAATGAGAGAGGGGAACCTGAACGAGAGAGGGCAACCTGAACAAGAACCTGAACAAGAGAGGGGAACCTGAACGAGAGAGGGCAACCTGAACAAGAACCTGAATGAGAGAGGGGAACCTGAATGAGAACCTGAACAAGAGAGGGGAACCATAGAGGAAAACCTGAACCAGAGAGGGGAACCTGAACGAGAAAGGGGGAACCTGAACGAGAGAGGGGAACCTGAACGAGAGAGAAACCTGAACGAGACAGGGGAGCCTGAACAAGAAACCTGAACGAGAGAGGGGAACCTGAGAGAGAAACCTGAACAAGAGAGGGGAACCTGAACAAGAAAGGGGAACCTGAACAAGAGAGGGGAACCTGAACAAGAACCTGAACAAAAGAGGGGAACCTGAATGAGAACCTGAACAAGAGAGGGAAATCTGAGAGAGAACCTGAACAAGAGAGGGGAACCTGAACAAGAGAGGGGAACCTGAACAAGAGAGGGGAACCTGAACGAGAACCTGAACAAAAGAGGGGAACCTGAATGAGAACCTGAACAAGAGAGGGGAACCTTAACGAGAACATGAACAAAAGGAGGGAAAGAGAACATGATTGAGAGGGGGAACCAGAACAGGAATGAGAGAGGGAACGAGAAGAGGAACATAAACGAGAGGGGAAGGGGACAAGACAACACCAATCACTGAACAAAAAAACCCCCTGAGGCTGAGGCTATAAGCAAAACTAAAATACTCGAACACTGAAGAGGAAAATGAGAAAAAAAAAATGTACTCAGACAGATTAACATAGAACGGATAATGGCGGTCCAGGTCCATGAACGATCCAATGAAAGGGTAGGGTCGAGGCGAGGCTCCCTAGCCTCTGTGACAGGAACAGAACGAGGCTCCCTGGCCTCCGTGACAGGAACAGAACGAGGCTCCTCGACGACCTCCGGACCAAGCAGACGCTCCTCGACCACCTTTGGACCAGGCAGACGCTCCTCGACCACCGCCGGAACAGGCAGACGCTCCTTGACCACCTCCAGACCAGGCAAACGCTCCTCGAACACCTCCGGACCAGGCAGATGCTCCTCAACTACCTCTGACCCCACCAGGCACATCTCTGGGCGGGCCAGAAAACTACAGCCTCCACTGGAAGTCGCATGTGGTGGGGAGATTAAAAAAAGGTAGAGGATGTCCTTCCTGAGACGCTGGTCTAAGTCCCAGGCTTGAGCTACACAGTCCAGTGCCTTCCCCGTTAAACGCAAATACACCAGCCCGCATGACACACTGTATGTGGCGCTGCAATGTAATGTCATTCATGACTTTGACAGCAATCGCACACAATTGTGTAGACAATTATTTTCAACTGGGGTTTGTGATAGCCTAGTCATGATTTCATTAAATCAGTGTGCCCACCAAGAGTTGGTATATAAACAGAATTAAATGTATTAACATGGAGATTGGCCTTCTTTCATCTGTTTACTGAAGTGCAGGTGTCGTAGGTGTACATATTTAATACAGCTCATATGAAAGGACTTTTCATGGCGGAAGATGATCATAAGCCTACACTCCAGGTTTTAAAGTAAATGCATGACAGACCCATCTTGAACACAGACATTGCCTTGATCATGTAATTAAATTTGTAGAGTCTCTTCCTTCCACCAGTTGTAAGTAATTTACAACACCTACTTTTTTATTTAGTGCAATAGACTATGTCTGGGGCATGAATGTTTCACTAAGAATAGCTTAGAATGTGTGAAGGAACCGGTATTTAAGCCACATTCTTTTCTAAGTCATATAATGCATTCAAATCTAAATTGTTATCCGAGTTCTATTATGGGATTTCTATTCGCATTTGTAAGCCTATCATCATCTTCCACCATAAAAAGTCCTTCCACAACAGTTGTATTAAACATACACACCTACAACACCTGCACTTTGGGAAAGCAGATGAAAAAGACCAATCTCCATGTTAAATTTAATTCTGTCTATATACCCACTCTTTGTGAGCACATAGATTTAATAAAATCATGACTTGTCTATTTTAAACACCAGTTTAAATAACTGTCTACTTAATTGTGTGCGATGGCTGTCAAAGCCATGAATAACATTACAATAGAAGCCCACATACAGGTTTGTGTCTTTCTCCATATTTCTTAAATTAACATTTATAAACGGCTGCAAACGACTGCATTTTTGTTCTAAAAAAAGCTTATGTGAAATCCTCTGAAACCAGAATTGAAGCCACTGATTTATTCATTCATTCATTTTCTTACCTGCTTATTCCCAAATTCGGAGTCACGGGGGCCTGCAGGTGCCTATCCCAGCTCACATAGGGTGAGAGGCCGGAGGCTGGATGAGTCACCAGTCAGTCACAGGGCAACACATAGACTAACAATCACTTCACACACATTTACTCCTATGGGCAATTTAGAATCTATCGACCTAATCTGCATATTTTTGGACTGTGGCAGGAAACCAAAGTACCTGAAGGAACCCCACGCAAGCACGGGTAGAACATGCACAGAAAGATCCCCAACCCAGGAATCGAACCCAAGATCTTGTCGTGGGGCGACCGTGCTAACCACTACGCCACCGCGCCGCCCAAGCCACTGATTGTGATTTTAAAATGTTTTTAACGCATCCAAATACGCTTATCAGAGTTTTAAACAGGTTCCTTGACTTTTTTCTACATTTTTAAAATTGAAATTCACAAGTGTTTAAAAGATTTATTTAAGCATATTCATAGCACACAGATAAAATAGAATGTGTAGTTTTTTCTGAGATGCCCAGTATGGTGTCAGAGGATTTTATTTTGCGATGCACTCGTACTCAGGTCTAGCTTTGAAGTCTTCTCTTTCCCAATAAAAGTTTCACTGTGTAAACTTGCAGGAAAACTGTGGAAAGCTTGGCTAGCTAAGCTAAACCACAACAAAGCAAAACAAATTAAAGATGACAAAACTAAAACATAGACATGAAAACCCAAAGTGACAAAACCAAACCCTTCCATAAACCCACCTATAATGGGCAGCTCATACATCTCCCCAACAATGTCTCTATGAAGAATAGTAGGAGGTAGGGTGGTGAGGGCCAGGACCATGCAAGTCTCAGAACCCCAACCTCTGAGCCAAAAGGAGACAGAAGGGCCTGTGGAGTTAGATGGGACATGGAGCCATGGCAGTGCTGACTCTTCTGAAAGGGGTGACTGGAACCCCCTCTGGCATGGCTTGGGCAGTTGGAGCTTCCTCTGGTGTGGTTGGGGTAGTTGGGACCCTTGGTAGCCCAGCTGTAAAGACAGCTGCATAAACTCCAATCTGAGGGGAGGCAGCTATTTTGGCACTGATAGCAGAGTCAATGTTGTAGGTGATCTGCAAGGGGTTGTAAGGTCCCTCCTGATAGTACCTCACAGTAAAAGCAGAACTATTCATCCACAAGGCATAGTCTATATACGCCTCTAAGGTGCATAAGCTCTTACTTCCTGGAAAGAGTTGCTGCAAAGACTCAAGCCCAAAATGGAATAAGTCATCAAACCCTGTGCTGTAAGCTAGATCCAGGAAGTTACCCACAGTCCTCGACTGGGGAATCACCCTGCCTCAAATGCAGACTACAGTGAATGTGATAACGAGCTTCAGAGAGCAGTCTTGAGAACCCAAATGCGGTTTATTTTCAAAGTTACAGACTTAGCATGAACAGACCATAACATGAACAACGAAGACCAAACAGACAGCACCTTAAATAAACATGGCAATTAACAAGACAAGACACACCTGAACTCAATGGACAGGGGAACCACATGACACCACCGCTAGGGAAGCAAGGCTCACACAACAGGAAGTAAGCAAACATGGACAAGACAAGGATTAAGCTAAACCAAAACCAACAAAACATGAGAACCAAATACGACAAACATGACAAAAATAAAACGTGACACAACATGAAAACCATGACATGACAAACCCACACCCAACTACACATGTAGTCATGTTCCTATGTAACTATTTCCAATATCATTTTAAAAGATATGCTTTATTTTTCTATAGGAATAATAAGTATATTTCAGGCATCTTTATTTTTTTATACTGGAAAATATTACTATATTTATAAATAGGAAATTTTAATAATTAATTTCCTAATTCTGGAATGAATTAAATGCAAAAAGTCCAAGAGTTTCAAATTGTTTTATATTAAAGGCTGCTTCACTAAGCTGTGGGATCCAACAGACCCTAAATCATGTCTGTGTTGGCAGGCGTCTGGCTTGGACAGCTTGTGATGCCTGCTGAGCCATGCTGTGAACATCCAAAGTCAGGAAACTAAGTTATAGATGCAGAAACAGGAAATTCCTTCTGCTTGCAGCCAATGTCATTTAGCCCCTGACCTCTGACCTAATCAATTAGACAAGCCAGAGGCAAGTTGCAGGGTTACTCCAGCACCATGCTGAGCATAATTTTAATTTATGGAGGGACTCTTGGACCTCACTTGTCTGTCTCTCAGCAGTGGGTGGCCTTATTTAACATGGGCTAAGGCTACAAATACTGAATCAAGTATTTCTATTTTCAAGAGTTTTCGAAAATGACTTTAATTATACTGTTATCTTTACAATTTGCATCAATGTTTTTTTCATGAATCCATGAGTATTATACAAGTTCTCTTGTTTATTCGAAAAGTCTTTGAATATAACAAACGATTGCCTTTGAATATATATATAATTGATATAATTATCTAGAATCTAAAACACTGCATTCGCATCACAAGTTCATCAGAGTTTCCCAAACAGCTACTTAATTGAATTGGAAAACATAATAACATTGCGAATTACCCCTGTACCTCAGGCTGTTTCTCTACCAGTGATATTTAAAGCTAGTGCTTCATTTACGCTAAGCTCAAGGAAACAGTTCATCAGTGATTCAACTCTCCAAGCACAGAGGTCAAAGCCCTGAAGAATACTCTGAAACCAGATGTGAAGTGGGTTCACTTGTAGCTCAGAGACTGGCTCATTTTTAAAAAGGACTGGAAAACCACACTATATTGCTTCGTTTGACGGGACATGACTTTCCTGTTGTGGTCGCAAAACATCCTGTGAACACCACTATGTTCTGAATAAACACGGAAGCGGAGCATGTTGAACAAACTAACACGTTTCAGCATTCATCCATGGGTAACTATAACATAATAGGAGCTGATCCTGATTTGTAAAGACAAAATAGATGAAAAGAGACTTTTTGTTGTTGTGGGTCTGTAGTTAGACATGATCAAAGTTATTAAGCAGTGTTTGGCAAGCTATTTAGTAAATACAGGAAGCTATGAGTAAAGACGGTTTTGTAAGCTAATTTGGTAATCACCAATGGCTTGTGTGTCAGGTTTGTAAAGTTATCATTCATAGCAAAAGTTGGCAGAAATATGGCAGAAAGCTGGGTGACAACCACTGTAAAGCATGAAGAAGAAATCACTATCATTCACAAGTACTTACTGTATGTCAGACAGACAGCTGTATAAATGTCTGTGGTTTCATCATGGAACAGGTGTGAATGCTCTTGCACAACTTCAACAAAAATTATTTGCTAACTTTTTCCAGAATACAATGATGCTACCACCATAAAGCATTCTTATTTTTATCTACCATGTTTGCTTCTTAGACAATGGTCGCTTGTGTCATTGACACCTACAGAAACGGAGTAGAAAGACATTTCCCACACACAGAGATAGAGCAGACAAAATCTGTAGTCAAGTAAAAGTACAAGTAGTTGTAGCAAAATTTCCTCAAGTAAGGGTCAAAGTAACAATCCTAATTGTTACTCAAGTAAGAAAACATTATTCAAATAGTTTGTTACTAATTTCTTCTGATTGTCACAAACCAAAAAAACTCTGACTTTTAAACTACTTGTTGAGTTTTTATATCGCCTCCAAAGTCTCTCGATGCTGTTTATATAAAACCAGTTAAAGTAAAGTCAATCCGTTCTGTAATGAACATTAACATCACATCACCTGTCCTTTACAATCAGATCTCAGCCTCTTGCAAACAATTTATATAAACAAATGATCAAAAAATCTCATATTTGTAAGCACGGTGCAGTGGTGTAGTGGTTAGCACAGTTGTCTCATAACAAGAATGTCCCCGGTTCGATCCCACGAAATCTTTGTGCGGAGTTTGCATGTTTTTGTGTTTTTTGTGCGGAGATTACATAGAAGTGACTGTGTGTGTGAATGGTTGTTTGTCTATGTGTTGCCCTGCGATGGACTGGCGACCCATGCAGGGTGTACCCCCGCCTCTCGCCCTATGCCCTATGCCATTTGCCAGTAACAGTGAAACGACTGCAAATGCAGTGAAATAAAAGCCCAGTTTTTAAGAAAGAAAACAGTAAAAGTTACACAAAAAAACTTACCTAAGCAAATGTAATAAAATAAATGTTATTCGTTACTACTCACCTTTAACATTGAGGACATAAATGATTATTAAGGTAAATGTAATTTAGTTTGTAAATGTAATTATAATATGTACCAATACTAAAACCTACAATATCTATACACTTTTATGAATAACACAGCCCTAGTGAATAATTTCAGTGGATTCTCAAAAGTTAAAATTTCTCTCTAACACAATCAGCAAAAAGTGACTTGCATGTAGACAAACTCTAGATAAGTGACATCATTTTAAATGAACTCTTAACCTTCACAAGCTTAATGAGGCTAATTTTAAGTCCAGCTCTAATGCACATTGTGTAATTATGCCAATTAGTTGTAATTGGAATGTGTACTAATACTTAAGGCGTCTGAACCTGTGTTCATTTACAGTTCAATAATTAACCAAGTGTCTATGAACTGGTTGATGTCATAAACTTTTTTTTGTCACATTGCAGGGGTGAATACATGTAGTGTGGACATGTTTTTATTGCACTATAAGAACTTAATATGTGGATTTACAAACATCTGTATATATTCATTTTAAATTCAGTTCATGTTACATGCTCAGTATATGGGTTATAATATTGTGGAAAGATTTTATGTTGTAAAGTCATGGTTTTGCATCCTAACCAGCTAATTACTTCAAAGCTTTCCTCAGCCTTTAAATGGTATCTTAGTCTGTGTCAGTGGGCTACACAATCATGGAGAAGACCACCAGTCATTGGCACCACAAAAGTTCATTGATAAATTTGATTTGGTTCACAGAGTGCTGTAAGCAATCAAAAAAAATTCAGCAAAGAAAAAAAACTGTGGTACAAAAGAAAACGGTGCACCAACAAAAATGATAACCACAGCCTGGAGATGATCATCAGGCAAAAAAAATCAATTCAAGAATTTAGCACTTCCAGCTTCTATCTGCTGACAAGATGAAAATTCTGATTATATTTTTTGGCAAGATCTGGCATCTGCCCACATAGCCAGAAATAACGAAAGCTGGGTAAATGTCCATGGTGTTACTGTGCTTGAATAGTTAGCAAAAATTCACTTGTTATATATGATACTGTCAAGACGGAGATACCGGACCCAATGCTCCCAACAAAGCAACTTGGGCTTCCATTACACCTGAACAGCGCAGAGGCAGATTGCCTCCATGCCACGATACATTGATGTAATTCATGCATAAGGAGGGTAGTATCCATAAGCATCGAGTGCATATAAATTAATATACTTTTCAGACATTTTTGTTTAAAATTTAATTTTTATCAATCTTATATAATGGTCTTACTTCCTCTAAACAAATTTTGTGTTTGTGTTATGATAGTGCCACTTCTTTTATGAATGCTGTAGATTAAACTAAAGCCTCCGGCTTTGTTTGTGATATAAAGCAGAATAGAAATAATATATAGCAAAATCTAAAAATAAGGGCAAGGTTCCATTTGTGATCTCCTGGTTGTATCTCCCCCATTTCTGGGGTAAGAAATGTAAAAATTTAATTTTACTTTTATACCCTAGAAATTCCTGATCAATGCTGAGGGTAGCACAAGTCACATTGCTGTACCAAGAGAGCGGGCTGTCACTGACTATCAGTGTTTGATTGGCTGATGGTTCTATAGCTAATACTTGTTAAAGGTCAGATGTGATGTCCTTCAACATAAGGCATCTATTATCTTTAGACCTTTTTTAATGTAAGATATTCCAGTTGGTAGCTGTTCTTATCCAGAGCGGGTCTAAATAAATAAGAAAGGACATTATTAAATAAATATCGTTCCAGACCAGAGGAGACTGATGGTGACTTCACCCTTGGTGAAAATTCCACTGTCCCATAATTAGTCTAATTACATTCAATTCATTGTAGCTAATATATTGGTTTATGTTAATGCACAGACAGCTCTCTGGTTACTTACAACAGAATACTGTTTACATATGGCTACCTATACAATGTAATTTATAAAATTGTGGTTTTAATTAAATGAACATCGGTTTTAAATTAAAGATTCCTCTGAGCTCATTTTGTTCAAATGTGGGAATAAGAGCCTGAGTTAGGTGTTACTGGAGGCCTGCGGTGTCTTGTTGCAGAAAATGCTGTGTTTTTGACATCTTTGATGATTACTTGCACTCAGGAGAGTGGGGGCAGGGGACCAAGAGCAAGCACAAACAGATGCTGAGAAAAATGCTGGACTTAGGACTTAGAACACAAATTTGCTTCAATTTAATATGTTTAACTCTGCTAGATTTACACCTAAGACAACACCTTCAAAAATACAAATTCTCCTCACTCCTGCTGCCTGGAAAAAGGTTTTGGAGAATTCTGGCCCTCACAACCAGACTGTGTAAGTATCTTCCCTCAAGGCATCTGACTCCTCAACATGGAAAATAGCTGAGAGGATGGACACAGTCACACACACACACACACACACACACACACACACACACACACACACACACACACACACACACACACACAC
>JAOTRA010064966.1:0-15226 GCA_026260255.1 Pseudolaguvia tuberculata | reverse complement strand
CCTTACTGCCTTTCCACCTGGTCTCCTGAACACACAACACATCCACCTTTCTACACTCCATCATGTCAGCTAACTCTGTCCTTTTACCAGTCATAGTACCAACATTTAAAGAACCCAGCCGAACCTCCACTCTCCTCTACTTATCCTTTTTTTTGATCTGCATATTTCATATGGCACAGTTTTACGCTGGTTGCCCTTCCTAACTTACCCTCCCCATTTATCCGGGCTTGGGACCGGCACTAAGAATGCACTGGCATGTGCAACGCTAAAGGCTTGGTTAACGCTCTAATTGGAGCTATTCAATCAATATTCAATTAAGTACATTAAAAATGTCTCATCCCATCCCTTTCATATGGAGCCTATCACCCTGCACCTGATGTGCCCCTGAGGCAACACATTGTTTCAAAAATTTACTCAATAAACTTGTGTCCCACCCTGCTCTGATAGTAGTGATGTTTCAATACTTCTCTTTTTACTCCACTTTGTCTTCTCTTGCAAGGCAAACAAATCAATCTCTACAGGATCACAACCGGTACTGGTTCCCTGGGATTCAGCCCCAATCTTATTATGATGTCTGCTCCTCAATTAAGGGACCCCAGGATGTATAATGTTTTTTGTTAGGTGATTTTAGTAAAGGTCTGGCACGCCAACTTCTTAAGTCAGGGGTTGGGAACCTATGGCTCGCAAGCCAGGTGTGGCTCTTTTGATGATTGCATCTGGCTCGCAGATTTTGTGTGAATTAAAATAAGTGATAATATTTTATGTTTTATCAGAAAAGCCGGAATCTTCACCGATTTTCCACTGCTCCTGTTCAGGGCTGCAGTTGGCTGCAGGAGCAATTGTCCATTATTTTAATTGGATGATAGCCTACGTTGGCTGTTGCTGGGTAAACAGGTAAACAGGTAAACGCCCCCTTTTGAATCAGTTTAAAAATATATTATTTGGCTCTTACTGAAATAAATTTTCAAATTTTTTGCTTTCGGGCTCTCCCGACCCCGGTATTAAGTGAACGTGAACACTTAAAGGTTTAAGAGTGACATCTTGCAACAGACTGCTCCCAGCAACAGACCTACCAGGAACTTTCCAAAATCCAAGGCTTAAAGATATTTTTGTCACCCTGGACTGTGCAAGTCTATAGCAGGGCTACTTCTCTCATTCCTATTGGCAATTTAGAATCACAAATCAGTCTAATGTTTATGTTTCTTCTGAGGAAGGAACCAGAGTAGCTAACTATTACCACAATAACATATTTAGACAAATTTTTCCTTTAGTCATTTTTTCATAAACTAACCCGCTTACTCCCCAATTCGAGGTCACGGGAATATGCTGAACTCTATCTTATCACACATGGGCCGAAGGTCACCAGGGATACACATAGACAAACAACCACACAAAATGGGTAAATTACCTATGGGTAATTTAGAATCATCAATCAAAGACTGCCTGGGGATCAAACCCAGGACCTTTTTCTGTGAAGAGACTGTGCTAACCACTATGTTACAGTGCCCCTATTTTAATACCATATTATTTTTAAGAGGGGGGACACAATGAAAATATTAAAGGACTGTGGACAGAACTACTAGTGTAAGAACTATGTTGTTGGAGGACCTATATAAGCAGGTGGCCTCCAAACACTCTTTGCGAAGTATTCTTGCACTAGGCCTTGCTAAGCGTTGTATGTTTGTGCTATTTATGACTATTGGATTATTGACCTAATTCTGTTACTCCACTACTCTTTGGATTACCCTTTGGATTGTTTGCCTTCCCCACTCCCCTTCTCCAAATAAACACCTGTTCTACTGCACTATGGATTCTTCTTTGCCTACAGCTCATTCGTCACAACTAGAAGGATGCAAACATAAAATCAACGTGACCAACATAATAGTGGGGCAATAAGGAGGAAAGCAGTTCAGGCAATATTTTGAAATAGAAAATTTGGAGTTATTGACTAATTAAACACAGGTGTGGATAGAAATCCTCAAGTGATGGTGCAAATAAAGAACTTGGTGGTATTCCAGAAAACAAGGTTAACCTACCATGATCTAAACCCTGAACTCTATTGAGTAACCCTAAACTTGCTTTGGTTATCCAATTTTCGATTTTTGGAATTAACAAACATGGAGGGAAAAATAACAAGCGTCATATTTTAATGAGACGGAGACAGAGGTTTTAATGATGGCATTCCCCATGGCTTAGTGCTAGGTCCCCTAATATTATTATTATACATGCTCTAACTTGGCAACTTGATCCGTAACCATGATGTTAGCTTCCACTGTTACACGGATGACATGCAGTTATAAATATCAGCTTGATCGGACACAGAGCGTCATTATGTGTAAAAGGAATTAGAAACTGGATGTTAAGCAACTTCCTGCTGTTAAATCCAGAAGAAACAGAGGTTCTTTTACTGGCACCGCCGGTCTGTCTGTAGCATCACGTGCAACAATCAAAGACTTGGGTGTGATCTTAGATTCATTTATTCATTCATTTATTTATCCCCCAGGAATTAGGGAATAAGTGGGTCTGCGGGTCTGCTGGTGCCTATTCCAGCACACATAGGGTGAGAGGCAGGGCTACACCCAAGCCATCGCAGGGCAACACATAGACCATTCACACACACATTCACTCCTATGGACAATTTAGAATCACCAATCGACCTAATCTGCATGTTTTTAGAATATCGCTTAAATTAGGGATGTGCTGTCATTAAACAATGCTGAAAAATTAATCCATGCCTTCATCACATCCAGGCTGGACTATTGTAACGCTTTGCTTTCTGGATGTTCAGCAAAGTTTATGAATAAACTTGAGTTAGTTCAAAACACAGCAGTGAGAGTCCTTACTAGGACTAGGAAACAAGAGCACATCCCCCCTATTTTATCCACACTGCATTGGCTCCAGGTGTGATTCCGTATAGATTTTAAAATATTACTATTACCCTATAAAGCGCTAAATGGTCTCACACCCCATTACCTTAGTTATCTGGTGGTGCCCTACATTCCGCCACACCTACTTCAATCAAAGAATGCAACCTGTTTGTCAGTACAACATGTAAATAAAGTTACAGCAGGGGGTAGAGCATTTTCATATAATGCCACAAAGTTATAGAATAGTCTACCAGTTTATGTCAGAGAATCTAGCACAGTCTCAGTATTTGAATCTAGACTAGCAGATCAGGGGGACTCATAGATGTTGAGTATTATTGTAATCTGGTATGTTTGGATGCTGTCCTCCACACTCTCACCAATCACTCAGTGGTTTTTGGTGATGGTCTGGTTGCCTTACATATTATGGATCTCTCATGTCTTTGCCTCCCTCTGGTTCTCCTTTTAGTTAGGCTGTTCTAATTAGTTCTGTCGGAGTCCTTTTCTGCACTGAATTTTGATATCTGTTCTAGCCCATATTCTTTCTTAATTATGTACAGCTGCTTTGAGACAATGTCAATTGTAAAAAGCGCTATACAAATAAAAGTGAACTGAATTTAATTAAATTACTTAAAAATGGGGTGGCGTGGTGGCGTATTGGATAGCACGTTCGCCTCACCACACTAGAAGGGTTCGATTCCTAGGCCGGGGATCTTTCTGTGTTTCCTCTGGGTATTCCGGCTTTCTCCCACAGCCACAAAAACATGTACATTAGGTCAATTGGTGATTCTTAATTGTCCATAGGCGTGAATGTGTGTGAATGGTTGTTTATCTATGTCTTGCCCTGTGATGAACTGGCGACCCCTCCAGGGTGGACCTCTTGCTCGGGATAAGTGCCAGCAGACCCACGTGACCCTAAATTAGGGAATAAGGTGGCAAGAAGATGAATGAATAATTAAAAAGGAGCAGCACATGTCTGTCATTCTTGGGGTATGTATATATAAGTAATTCTGAAACACCGCCAAATTATTCCCTGAGGTCACAGCAAGGACATTCTAGAAAGATTTAAGCTACATTAAAAAAACAAGACACACAAAACAACAAAAGCTGATTACAACACAGAGTAAAAAACTACACAACAAGTGCCTTAGCAACATAAGGTGCATGTGTGCAAATAGTGCAAAACAGACTTGTATAACAATACAAATAGCAATATAAATAGAAAGATTGGAAACAGTATTTAAATGGACTGTGCTTAACATTAGAATTTATTCATTAAATGTGTAATTAGTGTATATTGTTCCTTATCAGGAAAAGTTTTTATCCTACTAAGTCATGTATATTTTGTGAGCTTTTGCAGTCTGAGGAAACCAAGGAGATGTAAAGAAATCCTACGGAAACAGTTGGTTTGTAATTGTTTAATAATAATCACAATAATTTTATTTATAACAGCCATAAGAAAATAATAAATTACTTTTGATTATAAGGTTAAATTTGATTGGTTTGCTTTAACTACATAAACATTTGCATTCGTCAGTTGTGCACAATATGCAACCAGTTAATATTGTACCTTTTTATTTGTTATGATTTTTCCTTTATTTTTACACACTAGACACCCACTATTGCCCCAAATTTAATCGATTCTGTATTTGCTGAATAACTTCAATTAACATGTTTACCATTCCAAATAATTAAAGTGAAAGATAATAATGAAATTTAATATTTATGTTTTTTTATATACCTCAGCTGCTACATATGTATTGATATTTGTTTTCTGCGAAGCCTTATTCTAGATCTTATCTTCTGGTAAATCAGAAAACCTTTTTATGCCTACATGCTACTATATATTGTCATTGTAATGCTACTTACAGTACTGAATATTTTCAACATTAAAGTTAAATAATAATTATTAGAACATTATTAGTAATAATATTGATTGACTCACTCACACTTGACAAGCAGATATGAGAACAAATCTATATAAAATGCATGACTAGACAATCACAAAAAGCAGTGACATACTTACTTGCATTCATTTTATAAACGTTTTTTCTATTTTAGCTCTTAAACCTAAAACAAAGAACTAAAAGTAATTTAATTCTTATTGTTTGTGAAAATGTTCCACAACTCAATATTGCTAATCAACAATATACATAATTATTGGTCACAGTAACTAAAGTTATTTCCCTTTTAAATCCTAATTAATCTATAAGCCTGTGATTTGTGAGCAGTACTTGAACCATAGTTAAAGATGCTTGTGCTTAAAGGAACAGCACAATCAAAGCAAGTATTGAGTGAGCCAATTACCAAACACAAACATCTATATAGCTTATCCGTTACTCTTTGTTAATTCTAATGCATTATCTCTATCACATATGTTAGCATCCATATGACATTTTAGAAAGGTATATTGCTGTGTTTAACATCAAAGATGCAACATTTGGCCATATAATAACAATTGATAAGTCAAGACAAATCATGTATATCCTCTCTAACAATGTTCTGAAACACAGATAAAGATAGTGGACAAAATAGATTCTATTAAATTATTTAAAATTATAAACCCATTGTTGGTCCTTATTTATCATTTTTGTATGCTTAAAAAAGTGCATTTCAACATATTATTCTGAAACATCTGGGTAGATTCTGAAATATTTTAATAGGCCCCTTGTGGCTGCTACATTCATGCACAAGCAGAACACTAGGGTCATGGCCCTTGGGAGCCCTTACAGAAAATCAATAACAGTAACTTTTGTTTTTGGTCCTATTAGTGTTCACAGCATGGTCCAACTGTGCTCTCTAGTGAGAGCTGTGATGAGTGCCGAATAAGTGGTGCCATAGTTGGGTCCACCATAGAGGAGGTGGGAAAAAGCTTGTACCATCCAATTACCATGCTTGTCAAATCGAGTTCTTCCAATAAAATGCGAGCCACACCCATGAAGCACTTGCGATCCATTCGGCCATAGTTTCCCCAAACAATGATCTGTAAAAAACATCAGTATTCAAGTTAAGTGCTGTCATTATATATTTAGATTAACTCAAGAAAACATTTTCATAAGCATGATTATTACTGTTTATAGCAATCACATTTAAAATGTGGATATTTCTGAAATCCAATGTAGTTTATTATGGCAAAACACCCCAAAGCATAATGTTTCCACTGCTATGTTTGAATGTGTAGATGGTGTTCGGCAACATTCCTCCTCATCCAAATATGTCAAGTTGAGTTGATGTCAAAGAGCTTTCACCAAGTTCTCATCTGAATGATTTAAATGTTTACTGATAAACTTCAGACGAGTCAGTGAGGATGTTCATCTGTGCTTTTATAAACAGGAGGACACTGCAGGATTTAGGTCCCTCACAGCATAATTTGTTAACCATTGTATTCTTGGTAGCAGCTATAATTTCTGTGTAAATCCAAAATTCAAAATGCTGTGTAAATCTAATAAACCAGTTTAATAAAAAGGTTGAAATAAATCAGTAAATGTTTCAAACCCGATGCCAAAACAGTTGGGACACTGCACAAATTGTGAATAAAAACAGAATGCACTGAAGTGGGCATTTCAAATTTCAATAATTTAATTTAGAATAAAATATAGATAACATATCAAATGTTGATAGTGAGACATTTTAAAATGTCATACCAAATATTGGCTCATTTTGGGTTTCATGAGAGCTACACATTCCAATAAAGTTGGAAAAGGCAGCAATAAGAGGTCAGAAAAGTTAAATGTATAGATGAGAATCAGCTGGAGGACCAATTTGTAACTTATTAGGTCAGTTGACAACATGATTGGGTATAAAAAGAGACTCTCAGAGTGACCCTGTCTCTCAAAAGTGAAAATGGGCAGATGATCACCAATTCCACCAATGCTGCGGTGAAAATATAAGAAAGGATATTTTCTCAAAGAAAAATTGCAAAGAGTCTGAAATGATAATCGTATACAGTGCATAATATCATCCAAATATTCAGAGGATCTGGAACAATTTCTGTGCATAAGGGTCAAGGCTGGAAGACCATACTGGATGCCTGTGATCTTTGGGCACTTAGACAGCAATGCATTACATACAGGAATGCTACTGTAATAGAAATCACAACATAGACTCAGGAATTCTTCCAGAAAACATTGTTGGTAAAACTCTATAGGTCAAAGAAGAAGCGATACCTAAACATGATCCAGAAGCGCAGGCGTTTTCTCTGTGTCAAGACTCATTTAAAATGGACTTTGGCAAAGTGGAAAACTATTCTGTGGTTATTCATGCATTCATTAATTTTCTTACACGCTTATTCCCAAATTCGGAGTCACAGGGGTCTGCTGGTGCCTAACCCAGTGCACATAGGGCGAGAGGCGGGAGTACACCATGGACAACTGTGTTGCCAGTCCATCACAGGGCAACACAAACAACAAACCATTCATACACACAAGTACTCCTAGGGACAATGTAGAATCACCAATCGACCTAATCTGCATGTTTTTGTACTGTGGGAGGAAACCAGAGTGTATGTGAATGGTTGTTTGTCTATGTGTTACCCTGAGCTGGACTGGCAACCCCTCCAAGGTGTACCCCCACCTTTTGCCCTATGTGATAGGCGCTCTATGTGATGGGCACCAGTAGACCCCCGTGACCCAGAATTAGTAAATAAGTGGGTAAGAAAATGAATGAATGAATGAACTTATTTTTCCGTTAAAATGATACATTTTCTCAGTTTAAATATTTAATATGTCATTTATGTTGATGTATCTAAAATATAGAAATTTTAAACTTTCACATCATTGCATTCTGTTTTTATTCACAATTTGTCCCAACTTTTTTGAAATCGGGTTTGTATATATGGTTTGTTGTTGTTGTTACTTGAGAACTATTTTTGCATATTATTTAATATCTGCCGATGCATTTAGTATTTTTGTTGTTCTTTTAATTAAACCAAAAATTACTCATTAAAAATATTACTCATTTTTATTATGCTGTAAATGATTATATTAATAATGGTGTAAATGTTAGCATGAAAGGGAACTAATCATTTTTTGTTTAGGGTCATGAAAAGTGTTAAACTGTGAAATTCAATGTTCCTAAAAAGCTGGATTGGAATGTTGGAAGTTTGGCAACTCTATTTGTTTCTGCTAACTCTGTTTTGTGCAGACGTAATTGTAGCTCTGTGTGGTAAAGCTTGTGGTGGTGATTGGTGGTGATTTGTGGTTATCATTTCAACCTTGCAAATACTTCATTAATTCTCACCCACTTATTACCTAATTTGGGGTCACAGGGGTCAGCTGGAGCATATCCCAGCACACATTGGGCTGGGATATGCAGGGGTACAGCCTAGACATGTTGTCAGTCAATCACATTTAAAGGCCAGGGCCACACACAGACAAAAAACCACACACACTATGATGTACCTGGAGAAAATACATCACTTGGCCAAGAATCGAAACGAGGACCTTCTTGGTGTGACTTTTTTGAAATCGGGTTTGTATATATGGTTTGTTGTTGTTGTTACTTGAGAACTATTTTTGCATATTATTTAATATCTGCCGATGCATTTAGTATTTTTGTTGTTCTTTTAATTAAACCAAAAATTACTCATTAAAAATATTACTCATTTTTATTATGCTGTAAATGATTATATTAATAATGGTGTAAATGTTAGCATGAAAGGGAACTAATCATTTTTTGTTTAGGGTCATGAAAAGTGTTAAACTGTGAAATTCAATGTTCCTAAAAAGCTGGATTGGAATGTTGGAAGTTTGGCAACTCTATTTGTTTCTGCTAACTCTGTTTTGTGCAGACGTAATTGTAGCTCTGTGTGGTAAAGCTTGTGGTGGTGATTGGTGGTGATTTGTGGTTATCATTTCAACCTTGCAAATACTTCATTAATTCTCACCCACTTATTACCTAATTTGGGGTCACAGGGGTCAGCTGGAGCATATCCCAGCACACATTGGGCTGGGATATGCAGGGGTACAGCCTAGACATGTTGTCAGTCAATCACATTTAAAGGCCAGGGCCACACACAGACAAAAAACCACACACACTATGATGTACCTGGAGAAAATACATCACTTGGCCAAGAATCGAAACGAGGACCTTCTTGGTGTGACGTCAACGTCACAACCACTATGCCACCACAATATCCCCAAGATTAACAAATATTTCATAAATCTTAAATATAGTAGAATCTGGACTCTTATCCCAGTGGTCAAATTGACCTAAAATGTTTGTAATTATTTATAACAAATTTTAATTGCTAATTCCCTTTGAGCTACAATTTGCTCAAATCTAGATTGATTAGAGCAGAAAGCCTGATGCAGAAAGCCTGAATGATTTTCGTCCTGTTGCACTCACCCCTATTGTTGAAGCGCTTTGAACTGCTTCTGAAACACCTCTCTGCAGGTCTACAACCTACACTGGACCCACACTATTTTGCCTATCGCCCAATCAGGTTAACTGAGGATGCAGTTTCCGCAGCTCTTTATTCAGCCCTCACCCACCTGGATAGAAACAACACTTACATCAGGATGCTGTTGACTGACTTTAGTTCTGCTTTCAATGCCGTTGTCCCCACTGTACTGTTCACTAAACTCAATGACCTGGGTATCTGCACCTCCACAAGCAGATGGATTCTGGACTTTCTCACCAACAGACCTGTCTGTTAGGTTGGGCAAAGAGGTATCCTCAACCCTCATCCTGAATACTGGCATCCCACAAGGCTGCGTTTTGAATCCACTGCTCTACTCCCTGTTCAGCCATGACTGAGCTCCTCTGCATATCTCCAACATCTTCATCAAGTCATAGCCTTATTATTTACTTATTTTTCAAACTGTACTTTTCTACATTTGCAAATCTTTCACTTTTATAGCGTTATTACTTATTATTGTACAAACTCCATACATACATTTACATAGTATTTATTTATTACAATGTCAATTACACATTGATACAATTTGCACTTCTGGTAGATGCTGAAACCTGCACTATCTATCTATGAAATCTGTTTTCAATCGGTCAAGCTGTCTCCATCACCTTGATCATTGAATTCTACAAAAAATCTAATTCTTTCTCCACTTTAATTATTCTTGAAAGCAATTTCAGAAGCTGATATATTTGCAACCTAAATTCTTTGTTCCAATAAACTGTATACATTTATTCCCAAAAGTTTATTCAATTTATTTTTGTAAAAGTTCATTCACCATATCTTTACTGCACTGCTTTCAGTATATGTATTTTAGAATTTTTTGTCTAATCGGATTTCAGTTATTTTTGGGGCCCACTATCTGGCATATCAGTGTAAAGCCTATTTCAGCCTAATTTTGCTACCAAAACATGTCTGTAAACTTGAATTATAATTTTTATAGCCACAATGCCTGACTGAGGAGGGTAAATTAGCTTTGTCTCAGACATTCTTAAAAATCTCTTTTCTAGATTTTTTATGGAATGGTCAGACATCGTATGGAGAGTTTGATTAAGCCCAACGATACAAAACTTGACTCAACTGGAGAACGTTTTTTTTCACTACATCCAGACCAGTGTCCATGACTGGTACGGCTGACTTGTGGCATTTAAATGTATCATATTTTTCATTGTTTCATGACATTATTAGATAAATATTGTTTTCAGTCTTACAAGGTGTCACAGCTCCAGACTGCTCTTCCGTAGTTCCTCTGTTCAGATTTTATTCCATTTCAATGTGTTTCTCATTTTAATTGAATATTCAGTGTTTACAGACAAAATGCCAGACAAACCGTGGAAGAAAACAGGAGTATTTAATGTGTGAGTTTCCTTCAGTGTTCCGTAGTCTTGTGCCTTTCTTTTCTCTCTAACCCTAACACTAACCCTAACCCTCTCTCTTTTAATTACTATTTTTCCAAAGCTGTCTCTCATTTGTTCTAATATTAAGTAAAAGCCTTGTTGCACTCGAAGCTTGCTCCTTGTCTCTCCTTCGTCAGCAACACATTACAACCGGATTTCTTGCTTTAAAAAAGATTTTCACCGTTATTTTGGAAATCACTGATTCTACAATATTATTGATAATTAGTACAATATGCACTGCCTACCATTGCATAATAATCACAGCGTGTTATAAATTATGCCATTTTCTAACAAATTAATTAAAACATTTAAGTTGTGTAATTAAGGGATCTAAATCATTGTAAGGATTGCACCTTTGGAGGACCGCCTGCAGAGGGCGCCCTCGCCGAATTCTAAAAGTTTACTTCCTGGTTGATCTAATTGGGCATGGGCTGCCTATATAAGCAGGTGGTTCTCTGAAGCATGTTGCGAAGTATTGTTGCCATAGGCCTTACTGAGCGTTTGTTATTGAACTTTGGATGTACTTTTGGAACTTTGACTTTAGATACTGTTTTGACTACTCTTTTGGATACTGTTTGGATTTGTTCGCCTTCCCTCTCCCCTTCCCAAATAAAACTGTATTAACGATACTCTGCATCATGGACTCTGCTATTTCTCCTCAGACTGCTCAGTTACAGAATACTTTGTATAACACGAGTTCAGCGGAGATTCGAATTTTAGAGGAGCTCTTGGCGACGTTAAACTGCAAAGCGCAGACTATCCAGGTACTGCAAAAGCAGGTGAACGCTATAACCATGACCACTACTGCTCCAAGCCCGGCGACTCATACTGCTTTCCCAGCATCTTTGCCCGACAAGTTCGGTGGAGATCCGAATCACTGTCGGGGGTTCATCCACCAGTGCCGTATGTTCCTTTTTGAGCAATCTGCGCGATTCCCCTCAGAAAGTAAGAAATGTGCCTTCTCTTCTTAAAGATCGCACGCTTGACTGGGCAACCGCTGTGTGGCGATCTGATGAGCGCATGAGATCTTCTAGTGAGTTCTTTATTTCTCAGCTTCAGGAGGTTTTCGAGCATCCAGCAGGAGGGCTTGATGTTTCTACTCGCCTGTTACGTTTAAAGAAAGGTACTCAATCCGCTGCGGATTTCGCTATTTCATTTCACACGCTGGGAGAGCAAAGTGGTATGAATGATGTAGCGCTGAACGTACTGTTTAAAGAGGGGCTCAGACCTGAGCTACAAGCGGAGTTGGTATGTCGGGGAGAGAATGACTCCTATTCTGAGTTTATTCAGTGGGCCATTAGGGTGGACAATTTGATGCATAATCACCCAAATGCCTTGCCCTCAGCGATCTCCTCAGTAGAGCCTTCCTTGACTGGCATGCTAGCGGAGAGTGAGCCCATGCAGATAGGATCGCATTAACTCAGTCGCGCGGAGAAACACAGGCGCATGCAGCTGGGGTTGTGTATGTACTGTGGCCAGTCTGGACATCTATGTATGAAGTGCCCCTCGCTGTCTCAAAGATCTGTATGACAAGTAAGTTCCACTATTCACACTGTCAGCATGAATGCCAGTTTGACCGTGGAAGTATGTTTTCAAGGCGGTGATGCAATGCATGTGCTCTCTGCTCTAGTGGACTCAGGCTCAGCGTTAAACTTGATGGATGAACGCGTAGCACAGGAACTAAATCTACCCACGGAGCCGTGCGACCCTCCTCTTCGCATAACCGCCATAGACGGACATGAGATTGGCGCAGCTATCACGCAGAAAACAAAGACTCTCCCTCTCTTCATAAACAATGTCCACCGTGAGAAGGCCGTTTTATTCCTCACCCATGCACCCAAGACACCTCTCATTCTGGGTTACCTGTGGCTGGCTAAGCATGACCCAGTCATATCATGGAAGCACGGAAAAATTACTCAGTGGTCTCAATGGTGTAAGCGGCACTGTTTAAGTAAATCCCCCAGGGCGAAACCAGCCCCTTGTTTAGCGGTGTTCACGTGCCCGGACAACGTTCACTCTTGCTACAGGGATTTAGCGGAGGTGTTTAGTAAAGAGAAGGCGGCAGAACTGCCGCCGCACCGGGAGGTAGACTGTAGAATCCAGTTGTGCGAAAACTCAAACCCCCCGAAGAGTCGAGTATAACCTCTGACTAATCCGGAGATGGTAGCCCTGGATAAATACATTGAGAAGGCACTAGCCGCGGGGCACATTAGGCCTTCCTCATCTCCCGCCAGAGCGGGGTTTTTCTTCATAACTAAGAAGGACGGTAGCTTACGCCCATGCATTGATTACAGAGGGTTAAATAAATAACCGTAAAAAAATACTACCCTTTGCCTTTAGTGCCTTCGGCTCTGGAACAGTTGAAAGATGCGCGGCTTTTCACCAAACTAGATTTGCGCAGTGCATATAACCTGGTTCGCATCCGTAAAGGAGATGAGTGGAAGACTGCCTTTGTCACCCCTAAAGGCCACTATGAATACTTAGCCATACCGTACGGCCTTTGCAATGCTCCAGCAGTCTTCCAATCAATTATTAATGACGTGCTTCGTGAATTCCTCAATGTTTGTGTAATTGCATATATTGATGATATTTTGATCTATTCTCAGGATGAAGAGCCGCACAAGGGGCACGTTCGGACTGTTTTTCAGAAGTTACTAGACAATAAGCTATTCGTCAAGGCTGAAAAATGCGACTTTCACACCGCTAAGGTACAATTATTAGGCTAAATCGTAAATACAACAGGCGTCACTATGGAGCCGGGTCGGGTGCAGGCTGTGCAAGATTGGCCCACACCACGCACGATCAAGGAGCTACAGCGTTTTTTGGGGTTTGCCAATCTTTATAGACGCTTCATAAGAAATTTCAGTGACACTGCCTCTCCACTAACATCTTTACTTAAAGGAAAGCCGCCAAACTGAACTGGACTGGAGCGGCTGTTAAGGCATTTGAGGCACTCAAACGCAAGTTCACGTCTGCGCCCGCTCTCAAGCATTCAGATCCGTCCCTTCCCTTTGTGGTCGAAGTTGACGTGAGTAATTGTGGGATTGGGGTGATTTTATCTCAGAGACACGGTTCTCCACCTAAACTCCATCCTTGTGCTTACTTTTCGAGGAAGCTCACACCTGCTGAAAGCAGTTATGATGTAGGGAATAAGGAGCTGTTAGCAGTTAAGGAGGCGTTATTGGCGTGGCATCATTGGCTGGAGGGCAGTGCGCATCCCTTCACTGTGCTCACCGATCATAAGAATTTGGAATATGTAAAGTAAGTGCATCGCTTGAATGCTCGACAAGCCCGGTGGGCACTGTATTTTACACGATTCAACTTTACTGTTACTTACAGGCCGGTGTCGAAGAATGGCAAGGCTGATGCCCTGTCCCGCCGGCATGATCTAGCAGAGCACGATGGTGGCCCAAAAGCAATCCTTGATCCAATTGTGCTGGTGGCCCCGGTGCGGTGGGATTTAGCAGAAGAAATTGAAGAAACCAGTGAGCGCCTATCCCTACCTCGGGGTAAACCACCCGGTAAAATCTTTGTCCACCCAGATTTTCGACAACGTTTAATATCTTGGGCACATACCTCTCTGAGTAGAGGGCATCCTGGAGCACGGAGGACCCTGGAGTTGATACGAAATCGATAATGGTGGCCCCAAATGGAGCAGGAGGTCCAAGCGTACGTCCAATCCTGCGTGGCTTGTGCACAAGCAAAAACGCCACGGCATCTACCTGAAGGTTTGCTGCACCCATTGCCTACTCTCCAGAGGCCTTGGTCACACCTATCTCTAGATTTTGTTACGGATATTCCACCCTCTAATGGCTACACTGCAGTGCTCACGGTGGTAGACCGATTTTCTAAGTCTTGTCGCCTGATTCCGTTAAAGGGCCTGCCAACAGCCACTCAAATTGCAATGTTTTCAGATTCTATGGGTTACCCAAGGACATCGTTTCTGACCGAGGACCTCAATTTACGTTAAGAGTCTGGACGGAGTTCTGCAAGCATCTAGACATCAATGTAAGCCTCACCTCGGGCTATCACCCGCAGTCAAACGGCCAAGTGGAGCGTATGAACCAGGAACTAGGGCGATACCTTCGATCTTACTGTGCGACGGAGCAGCAGCGGTGGAGTGAGTTTATACCTTGGGCTGAATACGCGCAGAATTCCCTTCAGTACTCTTTGACGTGGTTGACACCGTTTCAATGTGTACTAGAGTACCAGCCTCCTTTGTTTCCCTGGACAGGAGAACCATCCTGCGTGCAATCAGTAGAGGACTGGTACCGACGCAGTGCGCGTACCGGGGATGGGGCCCACATCCGGTTGCGCCAAGCTGTTTGAACTCAAAAGCAGCAGGCTGACAAGTGTCGCCGACCTGCCCCTACTTACCAGCCCGGCCAGAGGGTGTGGTTGTCAACCCGACATTTACGGCTCAAGCTGCCCTGCAAAAAGCTGAGCCCGAAGTTTATCGGCCCATTCAATTCAATTTTCAATTCAATTCAATTCAATTTTATTTGTATAGCGCTTTTTACAACAGTTATTGCCTCAAAGCAGCTTTACAGAAT
>JAOTRA010064959.1:0-15233 GCA_026260255.1 Pseudolaguvia tuberculata | reverse complement strand
GTTACTGCACGCTTGCACATCTCCCTTATTCTTAAAAATCGGTACCAGAACACTCCTTCTCCATTCCTCAGGCATTCGCTTACCTTCCAAAATCCTGTTAAACAATTTAGTCAGAAACTCCACTGCCATCTCTCCTAAACATCTCCACGCTTCTACTGTAATTATTTACACTGCTAATGCAAATAGGATATGTATTGCTTGTGCCATAACATGTTTCTTGTCATATGACAACTAATGCAAAGTTTACAGCTCCAAACATAAGCTGAGCATATAAACTGTATGTACTTTTCAACAAACTATTAGACTACAATTTGGTTGTATTCTCAATCTTCCTTAAAACCATACCGACACCTTTACAATTATATTCATTAAGGAACTTCTTCTTGGGAATGTCTCTGTTAAAGGAAGGTAATATTAAAGGATACAAGTATAAATCAAGTGTATATACACACACAAAATTAAGAGTATACAGGTGAATTATATAACATAATATATGTACAATAAATAAAAACATGAATTATTAAATAAATATTTAAATAAAGAACAAACTAATAAATGAAACTGTTTATATTTAAAAGTGCGGCGTGGTGGTGGTTAGCTTGGTCGCCTCACAGCAGGAAGGTCCTGTGTTCATTTCCCAGACAAAGGGTCTTTCTGTGTGGAAGACAGTGCATGTCCTCCCCACACTTGTGTGTCTGGGAACCCTGTTTTTGTCCCACAGTTTAAAAACATGTAGATTAGAGTGTTTGGTGGTTGTTTGTCCAAGTGTGGCTCCAGCAGACCCACGTGACCACAAAATTAGGGAATAAGCGAGTTAGAATATGAATAAAAGGTTACGTTTTGGTTCATGATTCACCTGTGGTAAGTATTATAGTATATACAAATAAGTTGGAACGCTTTGTTCACAAATTGTGAATAAAAACAGGATGCAATGAAGTGGAAGATTTAATTTTCAATATTTTATTAAAAATAAAATGTAGATAACATATATCTTGAACGTGAACCATTTTGAAATGACATGCTATATATTGGCTCATTTTTGATTACATACGGGATACACATTCCATAAAAGTTGGGACAGGTAGCAATTAGAGGCCAGAAAAGTTAAATGTACACATAATCAGCTGGAGGACCAATATACAAATTCTAGAACAACATATGCTCTCATCCAGACATCGTCTCATTCAGGGAAGACCTTGCATTTTCCAACATGACAATGCCAGACCACATACAGCATCAATTACAACATCATGGCTGCATAGGAGAAGGATCCAGGTACTGAAATGGCCAGCTTGCAGTCCAGATCTTTCACCCATAGAAACCATTTGGCACATCATAAAGAGGAAGATGCGACAAAATAGACCTAAGACAGTTGAACAACTAGAAGCCTGTATTAGACAAGAATGGGACAACATTCCTATTCCTAAACTTTCTATACTCAACAACTTGTCTCCTCAGTCCCCAGACGTTTGAAGACTTATAAAAAAAGAAGAGGGGATTCCACACAGTGGCCTTGTCCCAACTTTTTTCAAATGTGTTGATGCCATGAAATTTAAAATCAATTTATTTTTCCTTTAAAATGATCCATTTTGCCAGTTTAAACATTTGATATGTTATCTATCTATCTTATTCTGAATAAAATATAAAAAATTTAAACTCACTTCATTACATTCTGTTTTCATTCACAATTTGTACAGCGTCTCAACTTTTTTAAAATCGAGTTTGTATATATATAATTACAGTTTGGCATTTTGGCATAATTAACTTTATAAGTATTTATAAAACTGCACAGCTGAACTCAATCCTGAGCATAATTATTACAATAATTATGTTATTAAAATGGCAGCGCGGTGGCATAGTGGATAGCACAGTCGCCTCACAACAAGAAGGTCCCGGGTCCGAATCCCGGGCCAGGATCTTTCTGTGCGGAGTTTGCATGTTCTCTCCGCACTTGCGTGGGTTTCCTCCGGGTGCTCCGGTTTCCTCCCACAGTCCAAAAACAGGTAGATTAGGTGGATTGGTGATTGTAAATTGTCCATAGGAGTGAATGTGTATGTGAATGGTTGTTTGTCTATGTGTTGCCCTGTGATGGACTGGCGACCCGTCCAGGGTGTATCCCAGCCTTATGTGTGCTGGGATAGACGCAGCAGACCCCTTTGACCCCGAATTCGGGAATAAGCGGGTAAGAAGATGAATGAATGAATGTTATTAAAATTAATTGGAATGAAAGTTTGGAAAATGGCAAAGTCATGTTTTCACAGGAAATGCCAAAGGATCTGATAGAATCTGTTGTACTTTCTTATACAGTGACCTCTGTAAGGGGTAAGTATAGATTTATGCTCTTTTTGGACCTTAATAAAATCTTAATAGATTTCTCTGATTATAATACAATTCAATGTTTACAGATGTAAGCCACATAAAAAATAACGTTTAGGTTTTATCTTTAATTAAACTTTTATCAGAGGTAGTTTTTTTTTTTTTAATCTGAAAACAACACTTTACAGGATGTTAGGATTTTCTTTTTAAATCTTTTTAAATCTATTTTAAATTTATTTTAACACCATCAAACGCCATCAGTCTTTGAAAACCCAGTGTGCAGTTTATTTTAAAAACTGCTTCAAGGCACGTGAACAGCAAACACCAACTAAACAGAATGAAACACTAAAAAGACATATACAAGAACTAGAGATAAACATAAAAAACTCTTAACAAACCTCTCACCGTTAGTGACAAGACAACGCAAAACCTTACACTTCTACTGTAGTGAGACTATAGCACTTACATAATGAAATAAGAGATTATTTCATTCATCTTCTAACCTGCTTACTCTCTAATTCAAATTCACTGGGGTCAGCTGGAGCCTATTCCAACGCTCATAAGGCGAAAGGCAGAGGTACAACCTGGACAGGTCACACATAGACAAACAACCACATACATTTGCACCAATGGTCAATTTAGAATTACCTAATGTACATGTTTTTGGATTGTGTGTGGAAATCCAAATCCACTGGAGTACGCAGTGAAAGCACACCCATGCACAGGGAGAACATGCAAGCTCTGCACCGAATGACCTCTTGCCCGGTACCTTCTTGTTGTGAGGTGCTAATCACTCCGCCACTAACCGCTTTCTTATGAGAAATGCATAGATTTATGTTCTAATAAACTCTTTCATTCATTCTTTGCAATATTATTTTTAATTCCAAGTTAGGATGTTATTGTTTATGGACATTGTTTATGGACAACATGTCACTTTTATGGAAAATTTTAAAAGCATAATTTTTTAAAGTGTCTTACCTCTGCCTTCTTCTTTTATTTTATGCAGATGTTCAGAGTAATTGATGGGGCCACTGTCTTCCTCAAAGACAAGGTCCTCTGTGGTAATGTTGGCATCATGCAACTCCATATAAAGTCCCTCAATAGTAAAATAGCATTCACGCTCACTCATTTTGCTGTCTCCAAACATCAATAGGACATGCTGTTCCCAGCCAAAGTGTCTACACACGTGAAGGCCAAACTCACCCAACTTTTTGTGTGTAGGGCCTGTGTTAGTAATAGAGTTATAGACCCCGGCTCGGAGAAGGAAGCCTACTGCAGGGGCCCCTGCAGTGATCATTGGTAGACCCCAGTGTGTGGTGAAGAGGCCCACAGGAGAGGCTGTGTAATCACAGCCTGGACCAATAAAAGCCCATGGCTCATAAGTAAACTTCAAGTCCACAGCCATTAGTGGAGCAACAGATTCAGAGCAAATACCCTCATCATTCTCACTGTTGTTAAAAACGTGGCGCAGTCTGTACCCAGGCAGAATAGAAGAATCTGCATTTATAATTGCTATTGCACGCAGCACGGCAGGTCCGACACGTTTCCAGGCCCATGGATATGATGTATTGTCCTTAGGCAGAATGACAGCTAGTGTTATGTTTTCCTGTTTGTGCTTGTGTTTGTTTGGGTCATGTAGATGATAGGATCTGGGATTAATAGAAAGGCACTGACAGAAGAGCAGGAGCAGTAACAATGCTACAACAGATAGTCTGCTTCCCTCCAACCAGCATGGCAGCCTCATGGTTTCACACTTTGCTTACCTAAGAGTGTAATACACTGCGTGCAAACACACACACACACACACACACACACACACACACACACACACACACACACACAATCTTAAAACCAGCGTAAAAGGACACTACATTTTACATATTTATTCTTCTTTAACAAAATGTAAATACATCAATTAATTAAATTGCACTGAGAAAATAAGTTAACAAAATGTTGCATGTAAAAGGTATACCTTAAAAACTAGATAGGTTTAAGGTAGGACAATTACTGTACTTATATTCATAGTTATTATTCACTCACACCAAAAAACTGCAATCATTATCAAATAGTAACACTTGAATGTTGAAAAGCATAGCATACAGTTTCCATCATCGTAGCTATTTATCCATCAGTCAGTCTACTCAACACTTACCCCCATGGGTGTCTGAAGTACATTTTAGCTTTCCATTAACTTTTAGCTTGCTCCTGTGTCCCTGTCCTGCATAGGCTGTGCCTCTATACCATGGTTGGTTTCGTTAAATTACATTACCTAATATAAAGCACAGATGATCTTAGGTTGTCCTTTGTGCAGCCGCTGGGGTTGTTATGGCTCTCCGACGCTGCTGTCTCTATAGCTGATGAGAAACAGAGAGTGTGTGTATGTAAGTATGAGAGAGAGAGAGAGAGAGAGAGAGAGAGAGAGAGATAGAAGGAGTGGGAGTTGGAGTGGGGGAGTGGTCCTATATTTCAAAAGTATATATAGTTGTAAGGACACTCATCTGAAAGACAGTAAATAAAGTATGAAGCAAATAATCCATCATACACCTGTAGCACTTACGTATTCTGCGGAGAAAACAACCTTCCATTTGGGAAAACTTTGGTGACTTCCACAATAAGAAACACTTTCACGCAGTGTAAGATGTTTCTAATTGATCCATAGGAGCCAGTAAATCCACACAGCCACACATTTAGATAATAATAAAACATTTTTCCATAATAGTATGGAAGATCTAGAAAATTGCTCTCGTAAACCGGCAGCCTTCCTGCAGTTAAAGTAAAATCAGTGAAAACTCATCATTACCTGCAGTAAAGGAAGTGGGGGCATATTCTTCAATACAGCAATAAACTATAGACATCTATAGACATGCTGAAGGATCCTGACTGAAGTGCAGTCTTATTGTCAAGAGGCACCTATGTAATGCTGTAAGACTCTGAGAATGTTGTGTGTGCGTGCGTGCGTGCGTGCGTGCGTGCGTGCGTGCGTGTGTGTGTGTGTTCTCTAATGCCCTCTCTCCTTCCACAAGAGGGAGGGAAATGAAAAGGGAGAGAGGTTGAATAGGAGAATGATAAATGAGCATTTCCTCTGCTTTCTGTCTTTTACATCCGCTAAACACTACATGGAAAAATTTTCATCAGAATTTATGAAATGTTCTACTCCGATTATTTGTTTATTTATGTATTTAACTCTAAACTAAATAGGCCTTTGTCATGTATGTGTTTAAAGCAATAAGATGTACAAACAACTCTCTGACAGTAAAAGGCTTAAAAATTAAAAATACTTTCTTTTACCTGGAAAGTGAACTTTCCCTAGTCAACATCAGTCCATTGTGCCCCCTGCTCATACATATGCTACACATGACATTTACAGATCAATAAAGTAATAAATACTGTGCCATAAAACCTTGATAGCAGTTTGCATGGATAGATGTCACTGCAGAAGGGTCAGTTCTCTGCTCTAAATCTTTCTGGCTTCTGAACTGGCTTTGACCTGAACACATATATTCTGTAACCAAAAGGCACACCAAAATTTAGTATATTATTATATCTAAACAGAGCTTAGTTTCCTAAAATTAATGCTGGAAAGTGTTTAATATATTTGCTCCCACTTGTTAAAAATAAATCTTGTTTCTCTTCTTCGTTTAATTAACTTAACAGAAACTATGGATAAAGTTTGTAGTTTTAATTTAAAAATTATTTTTGCTATGTTTCCATGGATAAATACTATAGAATACCACACAAATTTCATAGTCAACAAATTCACCAAAAGGAAAAAATGTCCAATAAATCACTAAAAGCTGTTTCTAGATAATGTGCACTGGATCCATTCTGTCGACTGTACTATTCAAGTATTACAGACTAATGGATAGGGTTACTAAAACAGGATGCAACACAATAGTTTCCATCTCCACCGCAACTCTTTCAATTTGTCTCATCTTTCTCTCTGTCCTTACTACTGCCACTCATCCAATTTCCTTATTAAAGAAATTTTGTTCAGCTAAATGCAATGTCAAATGTCTGTTTAAAAATATTCCAAACAATAACATGTATGTTATTTACTAATTAAACAGTGTTATTGTTTGAAGGTGAAAGTGTATATAATTAGATATTTATACAGTTTTGCTACTAACAGAAAACAGGAAAATACTCCTTAATGGAAAGCATTCCCTCTAGAGACCTACAGAATGGGAGGCAAGTTCAACACTGCCACAGAGCTATCAGCCAAATCAGACCAATGTACTGTATGTAAAGGGGCTTATTTATCACATATAATATAGCGCACACTGAAATTTTTTTCTATACATATCGCAGCTTAGTAAGTCAGGAGCACAGGGTCATCTATGATAAAGCATCCCCGGAACAGAAAAGGACCCAACAGTTGATGTATTAGTTCTTTGCTTTACAGAATGTTTAGCAAACAAATGCTAATCTAGAGAATTACGTTCATTCATTCATTCATTCATTCATTCATTCATTCATTCATCTTCTTACCCCCTTATTCTCTAATTCGGGGTCACGGTGGTCCGGTATAGCTTATCCCAGCGCACATAGGGCAAGAGGCCTGGACAGTTTCCCAGTCCATCGCAGGGCACACATAGACGAACAACCATCCACATATACATTCATTCCTATGGGAATTTTTGACTCACCAATCAACCTATAATGTTTGCTTTGAGCTTGCAATTGCACTTTGTGCACTGGCATAGGTGTTGTTAGCACTTCTAATCCTAATTTCTAATTTTTTGCATGCTTGGTTGGTACTCTTTTAATGTTTTTGATGTAAAGTTTCACTTTTTAAAATAAGGTTTTTATTTTAAAAAAATTTTAAGCAAAATCAAACCAAAACTACATGGCCCGGTGTGAAAAATATTTGACCCTAAACCTACTTACTGATTGCTGCAATGAATGATGCAACGTGAAGCTGTACACACATACACAGACGCCTGTGGGCAATTTAAACCAATCAACCTTATGTATGTTTTTGGACTGTGAGATGAAACCAGAAAACCAATTCAAGCAGCAGGAGAACATGCAAACTCGGCACAAAAAGATTTGCCTGGGAATCTAACCCAGGAACTTATTGTCGTAACACTCCCTAAGTGAACTATTTTAATTCTTTAAAAAAAATTTACATTTGAATGATCCTGATTTACATATAATGAAACCCTAAAAAGTCTGAGAAAATTAGAATATTGTGAAAATATCCAGGTGCGGTGGCGTAGTGGTTAGCACGGTTGCCTCACAACAAGAAGGTCACAAGTTCGATTTCTGGGTCAGGGATCTTTGTGTATGGAGTTTGCATGTTCTCCCTGCGTTTGTGTGGGTTTCCGCCGGGTACTCCAGTTTCCTCCCACAGTCCAAAAACATGCAGGTAAGGTCAATTGGTGATTCTAAATTAGGAGTTAATGTTGTGTGTGAATGGTTGTTTGTCTATGTGTGGCCCTGAGATGGACTGGCGAACCATCCAGTGTGTACCCCTGCCTCTTGCCCTTTGTGAGCTGGGATCAACGCCAACAGACCCCATTGACCCGGAACTAGGGAATAAGCAGGTAAAAAGATATATCTTGAAATATGAAATATGAAATATCCACCGCCTGGAGAAGGCAATTAGGGATTATTCATTCATTCATTTATTCGAACAACATTGATTTTGACTCACCAATCAACCTAATGTACATGTTTTCCAGAGGAAACCCCCGCTGGCGCAAGGAGAACATGCAAACTCCGCAGAGAAAGATCCCTTGCCCAGGAATCGAACCTGGAACCTTCTTGTTGTGAGGCGACTTATTATTTTTTTATTTAATATTGCCTTTTTTCAGGATATTAACCTAGCCAATATGGTTGCACAAGCCAAGACATAAATGGGGAGGGTTGCATTAGGAAGTGCATCCAGCATAAAACCACGCTGAATTAAATATTCATTCATTCATTCATCTTCTTACCCGCCTATTCCCAAATTCGGGGTCAAGGGGGTCTGCTGCGCCTATTCCAGCACACATAGGGCGAGAGGCAGGGGTACACCCTGGACAGGTCGCCAGTCTGAATCAAATATGTGGATCACAAATAAAAATTTCATACCAGATCGGTCAAGGCCGGGTTAACAACGACCACCAAAGATATCGTTAGCCGACAGGGTGCAGGTGGAAATTGGGCTACTGTTGTCCAAAGGAGGAGAAAGAGAGGAGGAAGACGCAGGTGAAGGAGAAATGTAGGAGGGTGGATGTTAGGGAGGGTACTTTAAATGTTGCGGTTGGACCAGATGACATTCCAGTAGAAGCATGGAGATGTTTAGGAGAGATGGCAGTGGATTTCTGACTAAATTGTTTAACACAATGTTGGAGAGTAAGAGGATGTCTGAGGAATGGAGAAGAAGTGTTCTAGTACTGATTTTTAAAAATAAGTTAGATGTGCAGGCGTGCAGTAACTACAGAGGAATAAAGTCACACCATGAAGTTATGGGAAAGAGACGTGGAAGCTAGGCTGAGGGAAGAGGTGAACATCTGTGAGCAACATTATGGTTTCATGCCAAGGAGTACTACAGATGAAACCTTTGCTTTGAGGATGTTGATGGAGAAGTATAGGGAAGGCCAGAAGGAGTTGCATTGTGTATTTGTGGATCTGGAGAAAGTGTACGACAGTGTTCCAAAAGAGGAGTTGTGGTATTGTATGAGGAAGTCAGGTGTAGCTGAGAAGTATGTGAGAGTGGTGCAGGAACTGTATGAGGACAGTGACCGCAGTGAGGTGTGCGGTAGGAATGTCGGACTGGTTCAAGGTGAAAGTGGGATTGGCTCTGAGCCCTTTCTTGTTTGCAGTGGTGATGAACAGGTTGACAGATTAAGTCAGACAGGAGTCTCCATGGACAATGATGTTTGCAGATGATATTGTGATTTGTGGTGAAACTAGGGAGCAGGTTGAGAAGAATCTGGAGAGGTGGAGTTACACACTGGCGAGAAGGGGAATGAAAGTCAGTAGGAGTAAGACAGAGTGCATGTGTGTGCATGAGAGTGAAGGCAGTGGAGTGGTGAGGTTGCAGGGAGAAAAGGTACTGAAGGTGGAGGAGTTTAAGTACAAAGTAATAGAGTGTGTTCGAGAAGTGAAGAAAAGAGTGCAGGCAGGATGGATTGTGTGGAGAAGATTTGTGATCGGCGAGTCTCTGCAAGAGTGAAAAGAAACATTTATTGGACTGTAGTGAGACCTGCAATGTTGCACGGCTTGGAGACAGCGGCGTTGTCAAAAAGACAGGAGGAGGACCCAATTTTCATTGAGAGTGAAGAGGATGGACAGGATTAGAAATTAGTTTATTAAAGGGACGGCGCATGTAGGATGTTTTAGAAACGAGGTGAGTGAGCCTAGGTTGAGATAGTTTGGACATGTGCAGAGGAGAGACATGCAGTATATTGGTAGAAGAATGCTGCGGATGGACGTGCCGGGCAGGAGAAAAAGAGGACCACGTAGGAGGTTTTTTGATGTGGTGTGGGTAGACATGCAGGAATTTGGTTTGAAAGAAGCAGATGTAGAGGACAGGGTAGTGTGGAGAAGAGCAATCTGCTGTGGCAACCCCTAACCAAAAGTAGAAGAAGAAGCCTTTTTTCTGTATGTTCAAATTTTTTTAGAGGAACCTTTATAGTAAAATATAAATTGTATGTGCATTTTGTGTGAAGTGCCAGCCATGATGGTACTCAGGACTCTAGGTAGACTAGAGTGGAGGCTAATAAAAAATCAATAATTATTCAGTTGTCTGTAACCTTATTTCACCTTCTAAAATGGTGCTGATAATCTCATTTGCCGTTACTGGTACTGGCTGCATTAACACAGGGGATAAAAACATTAAACATTAAAAACATTAACCAATTCTTTGAATGTATGTTCAGTTTTCTTACACTGTTGAACTAATTTTGAATTGATTACACAGATATTGTCATTTTCTGAAATACAGAGGAACTGGGAAGGTAAATCAAGAAACACAAAATATGGATTAGTGCACAACACACTATATTCAGTCAAACCTACATGTAGTTTCTATAGTAACTTGAATCCAACAATAACTTACCATTTAACATACATAACAATAATTGCATTTGTGTTTTATCTATTTGATTTATCTGTTTTTATATATATATAAAGGTGAAAGGCTACACACTTAAGTAAGTGGATATATGCTGAATATGGAATAAATCATAGATTGATGTGAAGTTAAACAAAAACATACAAAATGTGAGATTTGTAACCATGTAGCAAAGATATCAGATTTTTCTGATATTGTCAAGCCTTCCCTCTGTGATGGACGGCGCCGCTGCGCAATCACGTGCGCACATGCTTGGCTTGTTTCTGTGCGCTGATTGCACAATCTTTATAAGAGCGTGCGCATTACAGCGTTGTATCATCACTTCATGTTTCGTGTGTTTACGCCTCATGTCAAGTGTTTTTCTCAGACGCGTATGTGTGTTTTGTGTTTCTTTGTTTTGTGATCTGACCACATGGTTTTCAGTCACGTTTTTCATGCTCCCGTGAGAAAGTCTAGATCTTGTTTTTTGTTTTATTGAAATGGACAATAAAACACCTTTTTGTTTAAAATCGGCAATACTGCATGTGGGTGGAGGATTATGAATTCCCCCAATGTGGCAAAAATTATTGGTGCTAGATCAAAAAGAAGTTTCAGAGAATCTGGAACAATCTCTGTGCATAAGGGTCAAAACCGGAAGACCATACAAAATGCCTGTGATCTTCGGGCCCTTAGTATAATGCACTGCATTATATACAGGAATGCACATACTGTAATGTAAATCACAACATGGGCTCAGGTATACTTACATAAAACATTGTCGGTGAACACAATCCACCGTACCATGATCCAGAAGTACAGGCATTTTCTCTGGGCTAAGGCTAATTTAAAATGGACTGTGGCAAAGTGTTCTGTGGGCAGACAAGAAGTTCAGAAGTTATTTTTGGGAAACTAGAATGCCATGTCATATGAACTAAGGACAAAGATAACCCAAGTTGTTATCAGTGCTTAGTTCAGAGGTTTGTATCTCTGATTGTATGGGGTTGCATGTGTGTGTGTGTGGCATGGGCAGCTTACACATCTGGAAATGCACCATTAATGCTGTTATATCCATGCTCTAGAACAACATATGCTCCCATCTAGACGCCGTCTCTTTCAGGGAAGACCTTGCATTTTCCAACATGATTCCAGACCACGTACTGCATCAATTACATCATCATGGCTGCGTAGGAGAATGATCTGGGTACTGAAATGGCCAGCCTGTAGTCCAGGTCTACAGTGTTCCAACTTTTATGGAATCGGGTTTGTATAAGAAGAATGCAGTTTGCTAAAATCAGACACTGCATTTTATATAACGTTTCATATTTATTCTTTTTTTTTTTTTTTAAAGAAATATGTTAACAAAAACGTCTGCTGTGATGTAGAGAATTAACAGGAAAAAATGAAAGTCAATAGTGTACACAAACTGGATAATAAAATGAATAAGCAGTTCTTTACAACACTTATTCATATTACAATCCTGCTGAGTGGATCAGATAGTCAACATAAAACCAAAGCAATACATTTATCCTGATTAACTGATGTAATGTGATGGGATTACATTTAAATTGCTATAGTCAACTAAATTAAACAATATAAATAACTTCTTGTTTTAACTTGAGGCATAACCTAATTGTTACACTGTAAACCAGACTGTTGAAACTAATTAATCAAATTGAGTTGTATTAACTTAAATAATTACAAATCGTTATATTAATTAATCTTTGAGTATTTAGAACTTTTTTCTTATTTATGAGTTTTTAAAGATTACATTTTTTAATTCAGACAAAATGGTTCTTAAAAGTTTTATTAACTCAAAATCTTTCAGCTTTGTAAATTTGCGTATGACATCAAGCTGTTCTTCTCGCGCTTATGCTTCGTCTATTTTTTCCAAGATGGCGGATGGGGCGCGCTTCACCCTACAGTAAGTAAACTATCCAAATGCAATAAATCTTAAGTCCGTATTTTAATCCATATAATCACAGTATCATTTAAAAATAATGTAGAGTTGGTCAGAATGCGTTTAGATGGGTTGCATTACAGACGTTTAACCCTGTTTAAATCCTGGCGGGAGTAAACTCCTCAGCCCGCGCTGTAGCGTGTTGATCAATGTTAAACTTTTTATACGTATTATTGCCTAATTTAAATAGAATATTTTGTCTGTGTATAATAGTTATTTACAGCATAACTATTCTTTGTTATACTTCATGCTAATTCTAGTATCGAATCAAATATAAACTTAAGCATCCAAGACATCAGATACCCTGGCTAATGATGTTTTGAAAGTTCATGATGAGCAGGTTAGGGTTGGTGTCATGTTAAAGTATTCTTTAAAATATATTTATATTTTTCTTTATTTCAGGTATTAAGATTAAGATTTTTTTTCTTCCTGTATTTGATCTTTACATGAACTGCTTAATGTAAATTCACTGTTTTATCACAGGTCTTTTTTCGACCACCCTGGTAAGCTTATGCATGTTCTATTGCTGAAGGATGAGGGGCAGCCTTTACTTAACATATTTGTAGTTGCTACTAGTTGATCAATCATGTAATACTTGCTCAGTCATATTGATAATGTTCTAATATGAATATAATTATATTTTTTAGATTGATCATCCTGAAGTTCTGACTGAGGACGGTCCATTGGCTCTGCTTACAGTTGTCAATGAAAATGCTGCTGCTCCAATCCATTACGATCCAGTGGGGGTCTCGGTTGTCCTGGAGGATGAAGTGGTCACCACCCATAGCCAACTTCCAGAGGCCTTTCTTGTTTGGATTCATGTGTGCTCTTCCTTTAAAATTTCCTAAAGGGACTTATAATTAATAAACAAAAATAGGATGTTCTCTTTAAACTAGTATAAACTTATTTTACCACTTTTGTTTATTTTCAGTGAACAAAAAATGCTGTAATAAGATTTTTAAACAGAGAATAACTGGAGAAATGCACTATATACTGTTATATAATGTGACCTTAACAAAATCAAATATTAAGGAAACCCGGTTGGAAACCACCTATTTAGGTGGTTAAGAAGTAGTCATCCTTAATTGTATTTAATTTCGCTATAAAATAGACTTCAATTAAACAAAAGTGAGCCACTTGGGGTATATGCTTTACAGTAGGTTTTCAGAATCAACTTCTGCCATGTATGCATCCAACTGGGCATCCAGGTGACTCTTGCTCCTGGACATGTATTCATCGAGCTGTGCATCCAGCTCCTCCCGAGTAAGGAGATTCCGACAATCTGGTTTAGCGTTTCTTTCAGCCAAGCCACAGCCTACAGTCTGCATACCTACAATTACAGCAATAAATACAAAAAGCATAACTCAAAAGAACTTTTATTCAAAGATACAGCAATTTTATTTAAAAAAATAAAAATAAAAAATTTAACAACCACAGAAATTATCTTTTTGTTATTTAAATATAAAAAATGGAATATGAGTCAAAATACATATGCATAAATAGTACATTTAGCATAGAACGGCAGCATTTATAATTCTATTAGATTTTTTACCTTTGCCTCTAAGAGTTCCTCTTAATCTTTGACTTTGTGTCAGTTGACCTCTGCTTATATATGGTTCATGCTGTTCTTCCATCATACTTCTATTGTTCACTACAGTTTCATACCAGATTAACAATATGCAAGTCAGATGACGGTTCATTGGATCAGACGATGAATGTTCAGATGAAGGGCCACACATTGATAAACAACCATACACACACACTCCTATGAGCAATTTAGAATTACCAAATCAACCAATGTTTTTGGACTGTGAGAGTACCAGAGTACACAGAGAACCCTCACATAAGCACGGTGAGAAAATGCCAACTCCAGTCAGAAAGACCCCTTGCCCAGGAATCTTCTTGCTGTGAGGCATCCAAGCTAACCACTACACCACAGCACCACCTGTGGCTAAAATTATTAGCCAAAACACTTTGCACATTTAATAGTCATTAAAATACCCATAAAATTAATTTAAAAACTTCAAAGTTATCAATAAGCTATAAAAACAACTATAACACTTTAAACATTATAAAGAAGGCACGTTCCAGAAACGTGCATCAGATACTGGGAGAAAACTGCAGAACAACACCAAAGAAAGCATTACTGAAAAAGGAAAAATAAAGTGGAATGGACATCAAGAATAATTTGTGTTCAACAGAAGGCAATAAAACTATATAAAAAAAATGAATGTCTCTTGCCAACAGGAGGGGATAGTATTATTATGTGTGGTGGGGTGCCATTTCAACAGGTGACATAGTAAAAATTACTGACATCATGGGAGTTATCTTATTGAGCCTGGATTTATTTTCCAAAAGAACAGTGGCCCTACACATTCAGTGCACTTGACATGTCTAGCTGAGATTTTAGCTTATTAGGCAATGAAATTGAAAGACTACGTGTACAAAAGAAAATATGTGCACAATACAAATTTTTATTGACACTTACATTTTTGTGCCAATGGTCCCTTCATTAGAAAACCTTTTCCTCTTCCTCTTCCTTTTGGCATTTCCCAGAATTTAGACATATCATGCAAGCCTCCCCTCAGCATGCGCCTACCAAGCCTTGCCTTAATGGTACCTTTAAACTGTTGCTGTTTTACACTCTGAATGTTGAAAGAATAAAAGAAGACAGAGCTAAAATATGATAAAGAATCTTAGCATTAAAAATATAAACTACATTTAAAATAAACTGTCATTTTTGGTTCATGAGAAAAAAAATCTTTATATAGCATAAATAACTGTTTTGGCTAGTGAGGAGAGTGTGTTGAGAAGGTGGAGAGAGTATTTTGTGCAGCTGATGAATAAGGAGAGAGAGAGAGAGAGAGAGAGAGAGAGAGAGAGAGAGAGAGAGAGAGAGAGAGAGAGAGAGAGAGAGAG
>JAOTRA010064925.1:2734-15236 GCA_026260255.1 Pseudolaguvia tuberculata | reverse complement strand
GATGAGGTGGATTGGTGATTGTAAATTGTCCATAGGAGTGAATGTGTGTGTGAATGGTTGTTTGTCTATGTGTTGCGACCTGTCCAGGGTGTACACTCGCGTCTCGCCCTATGTGTGCTGGGCGCAGCAGACCCTCGTGACCCCGAATTCGTGAATAAGCGGGTAAGAAGATGAATGAATGAATAAATATTACTGCACAATTAAAAAAAAAAAAAAAAAAAAAAAGCAAACATAAGTTTATAACACCACAAAATTAGGTCACAATACAGTGGAAATAGTTTAATCCATTTCCGTTGTGTTGTGAATAATTGGGATGTGTGATGTTTGCTTTTTCTGTTGTGATTCTGTTTGTGTACTACTGGGCCACCGTACATAGACATGCACAATTCTGATTGAACTCTATTATCTAGGTTTTCATGAGCGGTAATGATTGCCGAACTAAATGATTTATTTTTTTTTCTTTGCAGTGAGTTGAACTCGAAGCTACAAGATACTCTGGAACAAATTGAGGTATGCAAGCAAAATAATGGAAAAAAATAAAATAATATAAATATTTGACCTTCCAGATACAGACTAACCCTGTGAGGTCTCCTACACCAATCAGTTATAACATCACCGCCAAAACCACTGAAATGTAAAGTGAAATAGAATATTATTTTCTGTTCTGATCCATTAAAGGTTGTGGGGATTATTTAAAAGCATGTGAGCAGTTCTGACTTGAAGTAGATGTAGTGAAAGCAGAAAGAAGACGTGTAAAGATGTTAGTGAGGTGGGCATTAAATAAATAGTGATGGTTAGATAACTGGATCCTCTCTGTAATAGAAGGAATTGTGAGGTGTTCCCAGTAGGAAATGAATTAAGTGCTCACTAAAGGTGGTCCAAAAACAGAGTAGTAAAAACATGCTTGGAAGGTCTGGCTAAACACGTAAAACTAACAATGTTAATTCGGCGTATTGTGCATAACACTTACGCCTACAATGAGCGTTCAAGCAGCCGGACAGGATAATAAAAGAAGGTCGTCTGATCTGATCAAGTTTTCTTTAAATGGTTGCTTACTGGAGCCAAAGATACACCGTGTTAAGAAAGCAAGCAGTTGGAGGCAGTGTGATGATTTGGGTAAAGTTCTGCTGGGAAAGCTTGTGTCCTGGTATTGTATTGTGGTATGTGGATGTTACCTCAATATGTAATACTGCCTACCTAAACACTGTGGCAGATCAAGTACCTCCTTCATAACAACGGTTTTCTCTAACAGCAACAACATTTCCCAAATTCAAGTTTTGGACTAACCAAAAGAATTGTTCAGGAAGATTTTAAGGAAAATGGACAGGTTATACAGATTAAACATTTGTGGCATGCACTGGATAAATATGTCCCACCCAAGGCTCCAGTTCTTTTGTCTTAGAAGATGCAAACATTTTTTAATTGGAACTGAGGACTAACACATTTAGGAGGGTGATTGTTGTAGAACTACATTATGCATATAAACATGAAAGGTGCCGAGCGCAAATGGTTTGCTCTGTAGACCATATATATTAGACCTGGAGGACTCGGTGTCCTGCAGAGTTTAGCAGCTCCAAACCTATTCAAACACACCTAAACCAACTTATCAAGATATTCCTAGGTTTACTTAAAACATATTGGTAGGTGTGTTGAAGCAAGTTTGTAGCTAAACGCTGCAGGACAGAGATTGTCCGTCCCTGCTTGTGTGTGTGTGTATATATATATATATATATATATACACATGATTGTATACACGCCAACACAGTGAGGTGTGTGTGTGTGTAGTAGGTTTCAGTTGTATTTACACATAATTTTTTCGTATTTGAGAATGGTAATGGCAAATACTCACAAATTGACCCCCCCCCCCCCCCACAAGAAAAATATATTAATATTCTTGTGTGTTTGTTTTGGTACAATTTTGTCAAATTAGTAATGAATGATTTTAGTCGGGGTAGCGCGGTGGCGTATTGGAAAGCTAGGTAGACTCACAACAAGAAGGTCCTGGGTTCGATTCCCGGGTCAGGGATCTTTCTGTGCAGAGTTTGCATGTTCTCCCTGCGCTTGCGTGGGTTTCCTCCGGGTACGCCGGTTTCCTCTCACAGTCCAAAAACATGCAGATTAGGTGGATTGGTGATTCTAAATTGTCCATAGGAGTGAATGTGTGTGTGAGTAGTTGTTCGTTGTTTGTGTATGTGTGGCCCTGTGATGGACTGGCAACCCGTCTAGGGTGTATCCCTGCTTCTCGTTCTATGTGAGCTGGGATTGGGACCAGCAGTGACCATGAATTAGGGAATAAACTGGTAAGAAGATGGATAAATGAATGAATGAATCAATCAATAAATTTAGTTGATTTTAAAAATGTAAATCTCATGCTGATGTCTAATTGCTGCTTATTATTATGGACTTGCTTTTCATCCTAGATGAAAGAATCAGCATTAGTAATTGTAGGTGAATTTGGGTTTTAAATGAAAACCAAATTTAATGAATACATGTGGGAGGGGAGGTGGGGATTTTCAGTCTGGTGCAGATGTTACTTGATGATATTTTGCCCGCCTTTCTCCCAGGAGAACCTTTCAGCACTGTCTGTTGTTTTTCCATTAATCTCCAAGGTGGTCTATTAACTTTAGTCTTTTCACACTTGTTTCTAGAAAGACATTTTAGTCCAAACAGAAGATTTCTTACTATCAGCAGCACAGTTTCTTCTGCCTCTCAATCCTTCCTTTCTCTTTCTTTGTCTTTGCAGGAGCAGCTGGATGTAGCGCTGTCAAAGACCTGCAAGAACTTTGATATCGCTCACTACACCAAAGTGCAGCTCGCATACTCGCTGTTGGGCAAGACACAGGTGAACGAGTCTATTGGAGATTGTGTACCAGGTTAAACTCTAACCCTAGACAGCGTTACACCGGGGAAGCTATAGCGTTTTTCGGATTAAAGCTATTATTTAGCAGGAAAGTGCCTTGTTTTGGCCTTTTCCTCAGGGCATGCAGAGCGGTGATTGAAGTCAGAATCGAAGAGAGCTTTTTGTTCTTATCGCTGCTTTTTATCTCTCGATTCATGTGCCATAGGGTGGGTACTCTATACATTGGAAAAAAAACTTCATCAAGACTAATTGGGGCATGAGAAGGCAATTATTTCCGTGAGTCGTAAAACTGTATATTGTTGTGACAATATTGCACTGCTAAAAATGGAGAGGTCTTTGCTTGATTTTCATATGCATTAGTCTACAAGTGCATCCATATACTTTAAGGTACACAACATTTTCTTAAACTTCAACGCCAACCCACAATCTGAATTCACATAAACAGGCCAATGTCTGGTCATAGAAATAGAAACACTGGAAAATGAGCCTTCAGTTATGCTAGGCTAGGCTAACCTAAATTTTTATGCTAAACATTACGGACAATGGATTATTAACAGTTTGGCAAAATGTGAAAATTAGGTTTCGGGTGAATGTTTAGCTTGTTTCTTATCGATATTTTGATGAGAATGTTTAACTTCAACTACTTAGGGAATTGAATTGTGGAAAGAAGTGATTCCCACCTTCACCTACCACTGTGGGCCCTTGAACAAAGTCCTAACAACCCACAATGGCTCAGTTGTATAAAAGAGATCAAATGTAAGTCGCTCTGGATAAGAGATGTAAATATAAACCTGTTCCAATCTAAAGACCAACACCATGAACATTAAAGAAGCTGCTTGTTCTTTGAAACAAGACTTCCTATGGAAAAAAAGAGATGTATTTAAGCATCTTTACATCTGCTTTAAATGTTCCTGAGTGCTAGCTCTGTTAGAACCCTTTCATATTGGGCATCCATCTTTGATTAAAGCCTGAAATCAGATAATCCACATCGGGGGTTTTTTTTCCATTTGGAGAGTTTTCTGATTTAGCGGATATTCATCAGACTTGTATTTCTGCACAGATGTTTTATTAACGATTATTAGTGTTTGCTATGTTGAGTTGAGTTATTCTATTTCTCCTCTGGTGCTGTAGGACAGATCGAGTTCGTCTACTCCTCTTTTCTCTAATTGTTTACATTTCGGACTAAAGAAAAGTGCTTACATTTTGCAGATGCCCAAAGATAACCAAAGCGATTTACATTTCTCTTTATACAACTGAACTGAGGCTTAAGAGCTTTGGGGCCCAGCGACGGTATCTTGGTGGTGTGCTACCACTTCCTTACTTAAATGCGTGTTATTGTATATAACATAAAAATATGTCAAAGCTAACAATTTTAAAATTTAAAGTTAAACGTTTACCCACAATGCACTCGAGGCCCAGCATTTCCCACCTCTCTCACATTTACCGGAAGCCATTCCATAATTTGCATCATTCTTATCTCCAAACCTTTTCCCAGTGAAAAAGATTCAACCTTTGGAACGTTAAAAGGACAAGTGTTGCTTTTGATTAGATTTTTTTGATGGTACCAAAAATCCTTTTTTAATTCTCCATAACCTTTGAGGCAAACAGATCCAACTCACTTTCTCACTTTTTTACCAAAAAGTTTCCTTCATTGATTTTGGATGACTGTGGTTGCTGTTTGCTTGCTTGTTTTCTTTTATCTGTGTGTTCTGTATGGTAAGCATGTTAATATGTTCATACACCACAAACATGCAGTACGTTTTTATTTTTATTTTTTATTTTTTATTTTTTTTTTCCCCCATTGAAGAAGTCGTAAATCAAGTCTTTGAATCAGAATGCAGCTTCAGTTGGTGAATCGGGGTCAGTGCTTGAACGTGAGAGAAACAAACGTTTTTTTTTTTTTGTTTTTTTTCCTGAGATAACGATGTCCAGGGTAAGATATAATGCAGTATTTTATTAACTAAGGTGCAGACAGAAACCTTTTGTAGACCTATTGTAGATTTCTCTTAAATTCTATCTGCTCATTACTGAACACCGTGAAACACAAGCCAATGGATAAAATAAAAATAACTGTGAGCAGACACTGTGTGTCGACCTTTTTATTTTCAGTTAGCACTTTCTCATGGTCGGGGGTCATGATTGATCCAGTAACAGTGGTGGTGCAGATACGGATGTAATTATTTGATACAGGAAGTGTCTGCTTACATACTTTATTAATCTCAGGTTCCAATGCATACATTTTACAGTATAGGAAACCATGCGGCAAAAAGAGCTACTGATTTTCCATCCACCATTCCATCTACTTTTTCGTTTCTTCTCTTCTTCCACCATTATTTTTTTTCCATTTTCCTATCCAGCCATGCCTCTTTCCATCTTTATTGTATCGTGTTCTTATATAGTCCATCCACGATTATACTTTATGATTCACCTTAGAATATTTCAGATGTTATTTGTATCCTGAAAATGGAAATACAGAATTTTATACAAAATACAAAAAAATGTTTTTTATAATAATAAATTGTCAATCCATGTTGCACATCTATCCGTCAATGCATTTATTTTATGATTTACATAGAATGAAATGAAATGAAAATCGTACATACGTTAAGGTCAGATAATTGCAGAATCATATACAAATAGTTTTCATGAAACGGCAACATGTTTTCTTATGTTGGAGCTGGAATTGGTGTAGATACGACTAAGTGACATAGCACGCTTTACATTGTGTATCTGTTTGTTTCAGTCAGAGTGAAAGAATGGATTGAATATGAGGTCATTAGTGTATCTGTCTCGACTGACTCTCACTTCTCTGTTTTTATATATTTCTGTAAAAACATTTCTGTCCTGAAGCTCATCTCATTATTATTATTATTATTATTACTTAATATAATGGAAACAAATGATCTATTTTCGTTGTTAACATTTGTCAACAAATTTAGCAAAGACAAATATAAGCATTCACTTATAGGCAAGTAAAGGTAATATGTATTTGCCCACTATTGATGTAATTGTAATTAAACAACCAGGCAGCAGGTTGACTTGCGAATAGAAGAATATTTAACCAGTTTGTAAAAGTGTAAAACATTAAAGCATTTCTCTTTTTGACCTATAGGCTAAAGATCACCTTCCAGAATTTTCCATGCTTGGGATGACTTATATTAGAAGGTTACAGCTAAGTTTATTTATTTATTTTTTTAGACGGCGATGGATCAGCTTCACATGCACTTCACTCAAGCCATTCACAACACAGTGTTCCAGGTGGTGCTGGGCTACGTAGAGTTGTGCGCCGGAAATGCTGACACCAAATTCCAAAAGATGCAGTACAAGGATCTGTGTACGGTAAGAAACCCGTCACATTGTGCAACCTTCCTTCTGTTCTCCATCCTCCTCTTTCTCACTCCATCAGAGAAGTTTAGCTAGAAGTAATCTCCTAAATGAGTTCAGCTGTATTAAAGCTTCTTTATTTCAAAAGACCAAAACAAACTCATCACTCAGACAAGAAGACAATAATTTTGCCTCTTACAGAATGGCACGTTTGTCTTCATTGGAATCATGTTGAGACCAAGAACGAAGATACATTACTGTCTGAAAAGCGCAAGGCAGACTCATTTGTAGGCGTGTCACAGAGCAATTAATCCAATTTAATACGCAGGAATAGAGTCATTATAAAGAACAATGCTGACTTTTTTCTGCTCTGAAGGTAGACAGATGAGCTTTAACCTTGCCCCTGAAAGCCTCATTTGCATTCGTCTGAAACAAGGCTCTGCATCTCAAACCAAGCAGTCATCGTCTCCATGTGGCCATTGCAATGCTTTATCATTGCAGGATGAGTGTTTAGTGTCAGACAGCTGCTGAAACAACACCAGTATATTAAGCACCCTGTCTGACTATTATTCCTAGGAAATGTGGGATGGGGTGAAAGGTGGTGACAATTATAGGGCCACAAAACATCCAGTAATTATACTATATATGCCTCTGTACTGTGAATAATTATAGTATTTATATTTGATTTATGCCAGAGATTTTAATGAAAACCAAACAAACATGCAATTTCATAAATATGAATAAATGGGACCGATCAATGTTGAAGTGGAAGCTGAAGTTTAAGGAGAACATGGAGTTTGGTGGAAAAGTAGGACTAACCTGTTGAAAATCAAGAAAAATATGAATCAGGGCGTCTGCAGGAAAGTCCCAATTACCAGGCAAGGAATGCATGGAATTAGCGTGTTCTCCCTGCGGTTGAATGTGTTTTCCTCTCACAGTCCAAAAACATTGCCCTTAGGAGTAAGTATGTGGTCGTTTGTCATATGTGACCCTGTGATAGACCTGTCCAGGGTGTACCCCTGCCTTTCGCCCTAGGTGTGCTGGGGGTATGCTCCAGGACGTTACACTGATTTAGGGGAAAGGTGGGCTATAAGATGAATGAATGAATGAATGAATGAATGAATGAATGAATGAATGAATGAATGAATAAAGAAATCATGGTACCAGAAAGATGATAAAAACGGGTGAAGAAGTCCTGAATTGCTGCTGTATATAATTCAATCAAGTCATTCTTCACAAGAGGTTAGTGCAGCCTATTATCATTTCATTTCCTGTGGAGAAAAATACCGTCTACTGCTGCCAGACAGATACTGTCATTTGTTCATTACTGCCATGCACCGACCGCCATAAAAAAACAAACAGAGAAAACACACGCATTTGGATGGAGGCTTTTATTTACTGCAAAATATTTTATACTGTTACAAATTCTTTGTCAAATAAAACCAATGAGTAGCTTTAGTGGTTAAAATGAGTTATTAATATTTCATCTAAGCCCTTTGTTCAATCCTAAATATATATTTTTTTTTAATTTATGAATGATATCAGACATTAAACATTCGTTCATTCATCTTCATCTATCCCAGCACACACAGGGATGTGACAAAGACATGGTGCACCCTGGGAAGGTCACCAGTCCATCACAGGTAATCACAGACAAGTCACAAGACAAACAACCACACACTCACTCCTATGTGCAATTTAGCATAATGAACGAATGAATGAATGTTTTTGGAACCCTGAGAAAACCCACACAAGCACGGGGATAGCATGCATTACTCCGTACATAATGAAATCAAACTCAGGACCTCCTTGCTGTGCATAAAGTCACATTTACAGCTGGTCATGTCCGACTCAATATAGAAAATTCTCCTCCACTTTATTAATGACTAATAAGTGGGGAAGCCATGTGTGTGGCGGTGGGGGTGGGGGTGGGGGCTGGATGAAATTTATTTGCATACATATTTGGAAGTGCTCATCCTGGCTGGGGTCTACAAATCGACAGCTAGATTTAGATTCAGAGAAAGTAGCAACTCCAAACGTGACGATTTCCTCTTTTGTACTTGGCTTTTTTTGTGAGAATAAATAAAAGGCATTTAATAATTATTTCATTCAGGAAGTGTAGAAACTTATTAATAGAGAAGATTTTTTTATTTTTTATTTTTTTTTAATCCTGGACAGTAAATATAAACAGATGCGTTTTGGGGAATATCTGCCTCATCCGGCAAGAGAACATTTGATTAATTCTGTGCATTAGCTCTGCAATGGAGCTGCATTGATGTCTGCTGATAAGTGAGAACATGTGCAGCATCCTTAAGATTAAGTAGGATTGACCGTTGGCATGTAAAGGAGACTTATTGCTCCAGCTCATCAGTAGAAAGTGTAGTCATGGCTTGCAAAGGTCCAGAGCCTTTCTGTCTAGACCTGATTAAAATTTGATTTCTTAAAGAATTAGTAGAGAGCAACGGGCTGGGAGTTGTATGAATGATTTCTTATATAAACACTTTGGTTTTAAAGCGGAGGTCACAGGATTCAAATTACAGATAAAGACCTTTGAGGAAGGTGCAGATGATAGTGATTTGTTGATTAGCTCAGTTTTCCTGACGGACCATGTCAAAGGACACATCTGAGCTGCGGTGTAGCCACTACGATAGGCTTCAGCAGAAATAGGAGGTGAATAAATGAATTCTTTTCAAATGATGTACAGGTTTCTCTAGTTTGAGACAATTTAATTGAGTTGTTTTCGTATAGGGATTTTAACAACAGGAATTGTCTGAAAACAGCTTTTACAGTAAAAAAAAAATAAAAAAAGAAGCAAATTAAAGTTCCTATTCATCCCCAATCAGCAAGACTGTGGCTACAACTGCAATGAAATAGCTCCTGAGTCATGAAGAAATCTTGAGTGTAACCTTACTCATGAGGGATGTCCTATCTACATTTAACTATTAATGTAACCTGTAAACAGAACTGGGTCTGAAAAGCTTTAAAACTGCTGAAGTTCTACTGTGTGTGTGCGTGCGTGCGTGCGTGCGTGCGTTCGTGCGTTCGTGCGTGCGTGTGTGTGTTTTTAAGAAAATGTTTGAAAAATAACATTAAAATAATTTAACATCATTAATAGAAGTGGTGTGAATTCTGTTAATCGCATAGGACCAAGAAGGTCTGAACATTGGGATAGGCTTTTCTACCAGTCTGTCAACATATGTTGGTGATCTGCAGTTAAAACCAAAGTGAAACCCGAATTATCGCTGTAGTGTTTCTATGCTGGAGTTAACTATAGAAGTTAAAGTGTTTGAAGGATGACACGTTGGTTACAGTATTTCTCGACCACAGCAATGTGACACTACATCATTACACACCATGTATTAATGTGATGCTTTCTCTAATCATCAAGTCTGGGTATGATCATATGTTCTAAAGGTGAGGCCCTGGATGGCAATGGTGGAACCTATGCTTTTAGTTCAATCAGGCTACAGTGCCCAAAATGTCCCACAGCATCTTTTTTTTTTTTTTTTTTTTTTTTTTTTTTTAAACTTGAATCTATTTACTTTTTAAAGTAACGGTTAAACAAACAATTAGTTTTTTTTTGCTCAGTGTGGAGCAGATTGTCTCCCAGATGGATGTTCCTTTAGGGTTGTATTATAAATGCATTAGAGTTGCTCTATAGAGAGTTGCTTTTGATAGAGGAGCTGTGTGCATTGGTATGCTGGCACTGCAATTCTTTTAATGCTGATGGCAGCAAAACTCTTTTTTTCCTTCTGTCTTTATAAAGCATTTGTACAAGTATGAATCAGCCTAATACAGGATTGACCGCATCGACGTCCACCCTGAGCTTTTGTGCTATTATTTTTAAAGAATTTTATTTTGTTGTTGTTTTTTTTGCTCTACGATCGACACTGATGATACTATAACTTTTAACCTTTGGCCATTACATCTGGATATGATCAGATTGAATTCCTCCAGATTCTCCACCCGAATCTGATTTTCTCAATACAAATGCCTGCTCACACCTTTATAATCAGAGAATAAGAGTCTCTTAAAAAGGAAGGGATTGTGCGCTTAGCATAGATCCTTTCTCCTGACAAAGTTTTCTTCCTCTATATCATTGTTTAATGGATGTCAGTGTAACCTGCCAGACAGTGGGAAACTTTTTTTTTTGGCTACTAGACAAAAAATGATATTTGTTTATACAATAAACAGACTTGAAATAGTGTGTTTTGTTTGGCGTGAATGTACAAACCCTTTAGTCTCTTTCATGTTATGTTCTAATCTAGTAAAATAACCAAGGTAGTGTGGATTTATGTGAACTTGTATATCTGTGGCTTGAGATTTCCTCCCCGGTGATAAATTACTACTGAAATCTAGTTTACAGATCAGGTTTAGGTCTGATTTGTTTCAACTCAGGCTTTGGGGTGTTTATTTATCAATTACATTACATCTGAGAATATTAATTCCTAATTTTTATGGATTCCAAAAAAAAAAAAAAGACCACACAGTTACTGTCGTCTCTCCAAAAACGACATTTGGATGGACAATAGTTTTCTTTCTTTCATACTTTTGTTTTCATTCATTCATCTTCTCCCTAATTCGGGCTCACAGGTGTCTGCTGGAGCTTATCCCAGCACACATAGGCCATTCCATTACAGGGCCACACACAGACAAACACACACACACACACACACCCATGGGCAATTTAGTATTACCAATCAACCTAATGTACAGGTTTTTGGACTGTGGGAGGAAACTGGAATACCCAAAGAAAACCCATGCAAACATGGGGAGAGCTTGCAAACTTTCTTATTTACTTAATTTGGTCCCTTACTACATTACACTTCCTCTAGGTATCTCAGCACAATAATTTGGAAAGTCACGAGTAAACTTGTAAAATAAACAGCCAGTTCAGGTTTATGCTTTAGGTCAATGGGAGAACCTGTAAATGCTTTCTAGCTTTGTACTGGTTATCCTTTCCACAGCTGGAGGCCATATTTCTGCGCCGGTTGTCTTCTCTAAATTCAACCTCACCAAAGCTTCTCCATTCACACTGCCTTACTTGGATAAAAAAAATAAATCTGTCAGTGGTGCTGATATTTGGGTATGGATGAGTCGACCATGTTGTGGTTTGAGACATAACAAACACCGGTAACTAGAGATTGGACTCTTCAAGTTGGAGTAGAACAGTCTTTCTCAGAATTAAAGAAGAGAAAGAAAGAATTTCTCATGTTACAGTTACAGTTGGGCATTTAGCAAACGCTCTTGTCCAGAGTGACGTACAAACAGTGCTTGTAGTTATAACCTAGAACATCTCACTACTGATACAGATACAATCACAAAACAAACTCTTAAAACAGTTGAAGAGCAAAAGGGTTTTTTTTTCTCTTCCTTCAAAATGGGTGTTTGTGTGCAGGGGGCAAGGTATTTAGAGAACATCTATGTCTCTTGAAGACAGTCAGTGTCTCTGCTGTTTATTCATTATTCATTCGTGTTTGGATGCTTGAATGAAACTTGTCCGGTTAAATCATCCAAAGCCACTCTTTCTTTTTCTCATTTTTTGAGACATACATGCTTGTGTTTTATGGTTCTCATATAATGCTTGCCTAATATACTAGTTTTTACCTAGAGGTCTTACCACAAAACTGTTTCAAGTTGAAATAAGATGAAATACTTTTTTGGAAGACAGACAGGATTTTTTTTTTTTTTTTTGCAGAGTTCTTTGCAAAGTTCACTGCAATGTCATTAACATACATGATGATGGCATTTATCATTTGGAACCCCTTTGCAATGGTGACTTTTCTGCTTTTTCAGCTAAAGCATTGTTTAAATCAATGAGCCAAATTTCCTTTTTACGAAAGTCCGTGCACTGAAGGGAAAGGACACAGGATACACATTTTTATCTGGACGTAGTGCACATATTTAACTGATTTGCTACAGATAATTGTATACATGTGAATTTGTAGATGCAGTGTTATAATTATTGTAATAATTATAGTTATTACAAAAAAAGACTAACAACTAAAGTAATGTATTTAAATAACCTTATTCAGTTTTCTCACACACAGCAGCGCGGTGGCGTAGTGGTTAGCACAATCGCCACACGGCATAAAGGTCCCAGGTTCGATTCCTGGGCAAGCGGGCTTTCTGTTGTGGAGTTCTCCCCGTGCTCTGCCTCTTATCCTCGGCTCCAGCATACCTAGGGAATTAGAGAATAAGTGTGTTAGAAGATGAATGAATGAATGAATGACACAAAGACATAAAAACACTTTCTGGAGGATGATAAAGTGACAGATCAATGCGAATTTATTATTATATGCATGTCCCCTAAGACAT
>JAOTRA010064912.1:0-15239 GCA_026260255.1 Pseudolaguvia tuberculata | reverse complement strand
AACCCTCCCCATTTATCCGGGCTTGGGACCGGCACTAAGAATGCACTGGCTTGTGCAACCCTAATGGCTGGGTTTGATCTTAGATTCTAATCTTTAATTTAATGTCAATATAAATAATATTTCTAGAATAGCATTCTTTCACCTTATGAATATCGCTAAAATTAGAAATTTGCTGTCATTAAACGATATTGAAAAATTATTCCATGCCGTCATCACGTCCAGGTTTATACATAAACTTCAGTTTGTTCAAAACAGAGACACGAACACATCAACGCTATTCTATTCACTCTGCATAGGCTCCCAGTTAGATTACGTACAGGTTTTAAAATAATATTATTGATCTATAAAGCGCTAAATGGTCTCGCACTTCAGTACCTTAGTGAGCTGGTGGTGCTCACTACGTTGTTCTGCCGCACCTTCTTCATCGAAGGGATGCGGGCTGTATGTCAGTACCACATGTAAATAAAGTTACAGCAAGGGGCAGAGCGTTTTAAAATAAAGCCTCAACCTGTTTGTCAGAAAATCAGGCACAATCTCAATATTTGAGTACAGACTAAAGATATAATCTTTATATAATCAGGCGTTTGATTGTTGAGTTTTATGGTGACTGTTATAGGCTTTTATAGCTAGTTTTGCTAGTAGTCCTTTCCTGCACTGAATTCTATCAGTGTCTCACTACTTTATATAATGCAATATATAACTGTTTTCTCACCCCCCCCCCCCCTGCGCTGGATCTCTTGGTCAATTTTTGACATCATGTCACCCCATCTCTAGGCATCTAGAACTGTTTACATACACACGCGCACACACACACACACACACATTTGTTAATTCTCTTATAACCAGCACAACTAACAGCGTTGAAATCACCTGTATCATCATCTAATAAACTCAAACACCCGCAAAAGCCTTTAAATGGTCTCTAGTCTATTTCTGTAGGCTACACTCTTGGGGATTCACTGCTGATTTGACAGTTGTACAAAAGACGACCACTGACACCTTGCACAACGAAGGCAAACACAAAAGGTCATTGTAAAAAAAAAAAAAGTAGGTTGTGAGATGGAGGAACAGGAAAGATTCTGTGAAATGAGTTAGATGGAGTGGTGGAGAGTGTAGCCAGGCATGATTGATGATAGGCAAAGATTGGTGATAGGAGCAGACTTAAATGGTCATGTTCTTGAAGGGAACAGAGGTGATGAGGAGGTGATGGGTAGGTATGGCCTAAAGGAGAGGAATGTGGAACGGAAGATGAATAGTAGATTTTGCTAAAAGGATGGAGATAGCAAATGTGAACATGTATTTTAAGAAGAACGAGTAGCATACAGTGACGTATAAGAATGGAAGAAGTTACAGACAGGTTGACTATATCTTGCACACGAAATGTCACCTGAAAGAGATTGGAGACTGTAATATTGTGGCAGGGGATAGTGTAGCTAAACAGCATCAGATGGTGGTCTGTGGGATGGCTTTGGAGATTAGGAAGAACAGAAAGAGAGAGAGGACATAAAAAAGTCGAAGGAGTGGAATGGTCGAAGGTGAAAGCGGAAGAGTATAGTGTGAAATTCAGGGAGGAGGTCCGTTGTGGCGAAGAGGAAAGGAAGACAAAGAGATGTGGTGGTTGAATGAGGAAGTGCAGGAAAGCATGAGGAGAAAGAGGTTGGCGAGACAGATTTTGGATCGGCAGAGAGATGAGAAAAGAAAGCAGGAGTATAAAGAGATGAGGCAGCAGGTGAAGAGGTAGGCGGCAAAAGCTAAGGTAAAGGCGCATGAGGAGTTGTACGTGTTATCTAGCGAGGAGAGTGTTGAGAAGGTGGAGATAGTATTAAGCAGGTGATCAATGAGGAGAATGAAAGAGAGAAGGTTGGATAATGTGGAGGAGGTGGATAGGATTAGTAAGGCAGAAGTGAGAGCAGCTACTGGAATGAAGGATTAGGAGGAAGAGTGGAAAGGAGGTTGGACCAGATGACATTCCAGTAGAGAGATGTTTACGAGAGATGGCAGTGGAGTTTAACAGGATTTTGGAAGGTGAGGTGATCCCTGAGGAATAGAAGAGTGTTCTGGTACTGATTTTTAAGAATCAGGGAGCTGTACGGACATGCAGTAACTATAGTGGAATAAAGTTAACCAGTCACACCATGAAGTTATGGGAAAGAGTAGTGGAAGCTTAGGCTGAGGGAAGGTTTGGTTTCCTGCCAAGGAAAATGCTACAGATGCAAACGTTTGCTTTGAAGATGTTGATTGAGAAGTATAGAGAAGGCCAGAAGGAGTTGCATTGTGGGTTTATGGATCTGGAGAAAGCGTATGACATGGTTCTGAGAAAGGAGATGTGGTATTGTATGAGGAAGTCAAGTGTAGCAGAGAAGTATGTGAGGGTGGTGCAGAGCATGTATGCGGACAGTGTAACAGCAGTGAAGTGTGCGTTAGGAATGTTGGACTGGTTTCTTATATGCAGTGATGATGGACAGGCTAGCAGATGAAGTCAGACAGTAGTCTCCATGGACGATGGTGTGGATGGTATTATGATTTGTGGTAAGAGTAGGGAGCAGGTTAAAAAGAATTGTGGTACGTGCTAGAGAGAAGGGGAATGAAAGTCAGGTTACATGTGTGTGAATGAGAGGGAAGGCAAAGTTGAGTGGTGAGGTTGCAGGGAGAAGAGGTAGTGAAGGTGGAGGAGTTTAAGTACCTGGGGTCAAAAAATCTCTGCACGAGTGAAGGGGAAAGTTTATAGGACTATAGTGAGCCTTGCCATGTTGTACGATATAGAGACAGTGGCATTGTCAAAAAGACAGGAGGTGGAGTTGAGTTACGATTTTCAGGGTTGGATTTTTAGGATGGACATGATAAGAAATTAGTTTATTAGAGGGACAGCACATGTAGGATATTTTGGAAACAATGTGAGGATGGCTAGGTTTAGATGGTATGTACATGTGCAGAGGAGGGACATACATTATGTTGGTAAAAGAATGATGAAGATGGAGGTGCCAGGCAGGAGGAAAAGAGGAAGACCAAAGAGGAGGCTTATGGATGTGCTGAGGGAAAACATGCAGGTAGCTGGGGTGAAAGAGACAGATGTAGAGAACAGGGTAGTGTGGAGAAGAGTAATCCGATGTGGTGAGCAGGAGCAGCCGAAAGAAGATTAGTTGTCAGTTGTAATCATCAAAATAGAAATAAACACTTGAAATATATCAGTCAGTGTGGAATGAATGAATAATTACAAGTTTCACTTCTTTAATGGAATTAGTGAAATAAATCAAACTTTCGCAGATATCCTAATTAAATGACCAGCCCCTGTGTGTATATACAGTGGGTACAGGAAGTATTCAGACACCCTTAAATTTATATTAATTCTGTTTTGCCAACCTCTTTCTACTCATACTATCCTGTACTTCCTCATTCCATCACCATATTTCTTTGTTTTTCTTTCCCTTTCCATATGTCCCACCAAACATTGCTAGCTTTCGCCCTTATCACTTTTGCAGTCATTTCTCAATCATTCAACAGCTCTTCACCATCACAGAGCCCCTGACTGACCTTCTCCCTGAATCTCACACTGTAGTCTTCTTCCTTCAGCTTTCACCTTTTTATCCTCTTTTCTATCCTCTATCTTCCTCTTCTTCCTTACCTCCAAAGCCATCCTACAGATAACCACCTGATGCTGTTTAGCTACACTATCCCTTGCCACCACTTTACAGTGTCCAATCTCTTTCAGGTTACCTCTCCTGAACAAAATATAGTCCACTTGTGTGCAACTTCTTCCACTCTTATACGTCACCTTATGCTCTTCCTTCTTCTTAAAATACGTGTTAACCACTGCCTAGTCCATCCGTTTAGCAAAATCTACCACCATCTGCCCTTCCATACTCCTCTCTATGAAGCCATATACCTACCCATCACATTCTCACCACCTCTGTTCCCTTCACCAACATGACCATTGAAGTCTGCCACCAATCACCAATCTTTCATGTATAGCTACACTCTCCACCACTCCATTTAACTCACTCCAGAATCTTTTCTTTCCGGCATCTCACAACCTACTTGGGAAGCATAAGCACTGATGATATTTATCATCACACCCTCAACTTCCAGTCTCACTTTCATCATCCTATCAGAAACTCTCTTCACCTCCACCACACTCTCAATGTACTCCTTCTTCAGGATTACAACTACACCATTTCTCTCTACAGCATGATAAAACAGTTTAAATCCACTACCAATGTTCCTGACCTTACTGCTTTTCCACCTGGTCTCCTGAACACACAACACATCCACCTATCTAAGTTCTACGATGTCAGCTAACTCTCTCCTTTTACCAGTCATAATACCAACATTTAAAGCATCCACCTTAACCTCCACTCTCCTACACTTCTACTTTGCCTGTCATCTCTGTAGACGTCTTCCTTTTCTCCTTCTCCTTCTTTGACCAACAGTAACCCAACTTCCATCTTAGAATTATTGCCATAAATAAAACCATAATGCCGTTACAGGATGCATGACAACTAGCTAATTTTTTATTACCTCTCTATAAGACTTACATGTTCACTAGATTTGTTGACGGTGGTATGACGGTGGAGGTGGTAACCTTTGTGTCTGTTTTATACTCGGCTTTCCCTTTTAGATATGTGGCCATATCTAAAACAGACTCAATAGTTCTCAACTATACAAATGCTCTTGACTCTTACACAAAAATACACACTTAATCCATATCTCTATTCCTCTCTCTGTCTCGTGGGTGGGTTGAGGCACTAGTGTACCTGCGCCTCTTGCAATATATGCGCTGGGATAGGCACCGGCAGAACCCGAATAAGGGAATAAGCGGGAAAGAAAATGAATGAATAAGGTTTTTCTTTGCCACAGTTTCCTATGCCATTAGCAATGTCTGTTGTTAAAATCACCATAGAAAACAAAATTGAATTGAAATTAAATCTGTGATTGTATAGGTATGCGTTCGTGCTGATGGCATGAGAAATGTATAGGCTGGCTATCTTTATAGGCCACTATTGCTGAAAAGTATATTAAAATTTTTAAGAAACATATATAGCTATCTACTAAGCATTTTTGGGGGGAACGTGCCTACTTATTTCAGCAAAACAATGGCAAGCCACATTCTGCATGTTGTAGAACTGTATGTCTTCGTAGTAAAAGAGTTCAGGTACTACAATAGCCCACCCGCAGTCCAGACCTGTCTCTCACTGAAAACATTTGATGCAAGCTAATGTCAAACAGCAATCATGGATGTGAAAGAATTCCACCTAAAGGTAAGACGATGTAACACAAAGATAAAAATCTCTGTTACAGTCCTTTTGGAACATGTTGCATTAACATGTTGCATTAAATGAAAAATCAGTTTCAACATTGCACATTCATTCATCCATTCATTCATTCATCCATCTATTTTACCACTTTTTCCCTAATTCGGGGTCACAGGGGTCTGCTTGTTCCTATCCCAGCTCACATAGGGCAAGAGGTACACCCTGGATGGGTCGCCAGTCCATCACAGGGAACATTGCACATTGTTTTATGAAATGAGAGATTATAGGTCTATTGTGTCCACTAGATGGCAGAAGTGTTCCTTCAAAACAAATGGGTGTTGGAGAAAGTCCAGAATCTATTGTGTACCCTGGGGTTTTTTGCTCTGTTTGTGTGATGATGATATTTTGTAAACCTGGAAGAGGAAGACATAGCTTTATAGCTCACAAACATTTTACTTCTATTTTATTTGTACTTTTAATAATTAAAAATATTTAAAACTATTAAAAATGTTCATTTTCCAGTGAAACAGCTAATCTTTTTAGTGTTGCTTTCATGGTATTTACCTACCTTTTAAAGCCATTTTTAATTTATTAAAACAGTCCAGTTCAGTAACCTGAATCAAGTAAAGAAGATTTTTTTACTGGCTCATTTTACTGATCTCTACAGACAGCAAGAGTCCTCTTTGTGGATTAAGGCAGATTGTGTGTGTTTGTTTAGTGCATACTCTTAGATTTGGCTTGTAAAATGTAAATATCTGATTGTATTTTGACAGATTTAGGTGACATTTTGAGAATTTTTCGATTTAATTTCTTTAATAATCAGATGTCTACATGCAATCACCTGTTTATTTTTTTTCACCCTGTTGCCCTTTTCATTCCTCAGCAGGTATGAAAAGAGAAGGTCTGTATTAAGTCGTTTTCAGCTTTAATAGTATTAACATTCAGAAACAGTCATGGCTGTTCCTTTCTGCTTAGACCACCAAGGCTTATGTAGAATAATAACATGATAAGCTGTTAAAAGGCATTGTTCGCAAAGAAACTGTTCAGGTACATACATGTACATTTTCCATACAAAATCGTTCTGTACATTGTTGGAAAAATGCTTAGAAATAAGGGCGGCGTGAGCAAATAGGCGTGAGCAATTAGAGATATATAGATGATGAAAACACTAATCATAATAATTTTGATGAAAACACTAATCATAACTTAACTACAACATATACATATTAAGCGTAGCACTAAAATAGAGATATGAAATAGAACTAAAGATGATGAAGAATAGACTAAAATAGAGACAGTGTGCTATCAGAAAAATAGATAAACTTAACTAAGCGTTAAACTAAAAACTAACCAAAATAAAAATACTAATACAAAAAATTACATCAGAGACACAGTGGTACTGAAAGGGAATATCTTTATTGAAGGAACCCCATTGCGGGTCAGTTGGAGTGATGTCTTCATCGGAGAAAGCAGCAGTGGGAGAGTACAAGGGTGATGGCAAAAATATGACTGATGGGGGTGAAGAGTCATCATCTGAAAACAGGGGTGGTGATGGTATGGAAGGAGGAGACACACTGTTAAATTGTGGGAATTGTCTGCAAAGATTTTTGACTCCAGAAGGCTCAGGGTTCTCGGTAGAATCAGGAGAAGGCATGTGGTCGGTTTGTGTTCCGACATCACAGGTTGAGGGGAGAATGGCAGGCTCAGTCTGCACAGTGACATCACCGGTTTGGGGTGGAAAGACAAGGCACACCGCTGAAGTATTTTCTTCCAAAGTGCGTAAATTGATGAGTTGGTCTAGAGAAATACCAACCTCCCCAGTTAAACCGCCAATTGTGAACGCCACACTCGCAGGATGAATTCCTTACGTTTAGCAGTTAAACGTGCTAGAAAAAGAAAGAGAAATACTTAGAATAAGTGCGTACCACTTTGTCATGGTGTTCTATAAAAATACTGACTTAAAACTTAGTTATTAATTACTAACTGTTTGAACTCGAATACTGATTTAAAATAATCATTAAAAGAATTTATAAATAGGTGATTCTAGTGTGAACTGATAAAAATCAGTAAGAATTGAACTGAGTAGGGGATGTCACAATATAATTTAGAAGTTCAAATAACAACAACAAAAAATACATGAAACTTATATATAAAAGAGAAGAGTAAATAAAATTTAAACTTACGCATTTTGGGTGGTTAAAATGCCCAAAGTACAAAAAAACCTTGAATAAAATACGCAGCGAAGTGAAGTCTTGGGTTGCAAACAGCAAAGTGTGAAAAATCCAGAAGAAAGGGCACTTATATATGAGTCTCGTCATTTAAAAAAAAAAAAATCATATTATGCTTAGATTTAATGGAAAATTACAAACAATAGGGCCTGCATCACTAGGGTAGCCTGCGTCACAATTAGAAAAGAGCCGGAAATAATGGACTGCATCGCTAAAGGAGGAGCCTGATTGGGTAAATTTGAAAATAATAGGAATTTGGCAAAGCTGGATTGGATAAATAAAAATAATGTTAGTCCATTTGTAACGACGCTGTCAGAGAATGACTAGATGAATCCATGAGCAGAGTAAAATTCACAATATTTTATTCGGTAAGGCAAACTTATCCAAAACGTTATCCAAAAAGAGTAATCAAATGTCCAAGTTCAAAAGTCCAAAAGGTAAATCCACAAAGTTCAAAGAGAGTACGCTTAGCAAGGCCTATGGCAACAATACTTCGCAATGAGCTTTAGTAGGCCACCTGCTTATATAGGCAGCCCACGGCCACTTAACTCAACCAGGAAGTAGATTCCTAGAACTCGGGTCAGGGCGCCCTCTGCAGGCGGTCCTCCGAAGGCATAGTCCTTACAGTACCCCCTCCCCTAGGAACGCCTCCTGGCGGTCTTCGGGGACGCCCCCTAGGGCGAGATGCTGGAAACTCGGGATGACGGGCATGAAAGTCGTGCAATAGTGCTGGGTCAAGAATTTCACTGGCCTGCACCCAAGACTGTTCCTCCGGACCGTAGCCCTCCCAGTCCACTAAGTATTGCAGACCACCACTTCTCCTTCGAGACCTGAGGATCTCTCTCACAGTGTATGCCAAGCCATCCTCCAGTTCGATGGGACCCGGTGGGTCAGGCTGTGGCTCGCTAGGACCGCCTGAGGGCACATAAGGCTTCAGCAGCGACACATGAAAGGTGGGGTTAATGTGCACATGATCTGGTAGCTGGAGTTTGTAGGTTACCTCATTGACTTGTTGCACGACCTTGAACGGCCCTATGTACCTTGGGCTGAGCTTCTTGCAAGGCAGCTTGAGCTTTAAATGCTGGGTAGACAACCACACTCTTTGCCCGCGCTGATAGTTGGGAGCTGGGTGCTTTTGAGTTCTTACAGCCCTGCCCAACCGCACATGTGCCTCTTCCCAGGAGCGCGCACTTCATTGGTACCAGTCCTCTACTGATTGCACGTTGGAGGGCTCTCCTGTCCAAGGGAACAAAGGAGGCTGGTACCCTAGAACACACTGAAACGGGGTTAAACCAGTTGATGAGTGTCGGAGTGAATTCTGCGCATATTCGGCCCAGGGCAGAAACTCACTCCAGTCCTGCTGCTCCCTCGAGCAATAGGTACGTAGATAGCGCCCCAATTCCTGATTCAGACATTCAACTTGCCCGTTTGACTGAGGGTGATACCCAGAGGTGAGGCTTACATTAATGTCGAGGTGCTTACAAAACTCTAGGGGCCCTCGATCAGAGACAATATTTTCCGGCAGCCCATAGCATCCGAAAACATTAGAGAATAGTGCATTAGCTGTTTGAGTGGCTGACGGGAGGCCCTTAAGAGGGATCAGGCGGCAGGACTTCGAAAACCGGTCTACCACCGTGAAAACCGTGGTGTAGTCATTGGAGGAAGGCAGGTCAGTAACGAAGTCCAGCGATAAGTGCGACCAAGGCCTTTGACGAATAAGCAGCAGGTGCAGCAACCCCTCTGGCAGGTGAAGGGGTGTTTTGGCCTGGGCACAGGCAGCGCAGGATTGGACGAATAACCTCACCTCCTCCGTCATGCGGGGCCACCAGTATTGCTCATGCAGTAGTTCCAGAGTCCTTCGTGTCCCTGGATGCCCTGTACTCAGAAAGGTGTGAGCCCAATACATTAAACGCTGTCTGAATTCAGGATCCTGAATCTCTTCCGCCCTCATGCTCAGCAAGGCCATATCTCTTGGAGAGAGCATCAGCTTTTCCATTCTTTGATCCTGGCCTGTAAGTAACAGTAAAATTAAACCGTGTAAAGAATAGCGCCCAGAGAGCCTGTCGCGCATTTAAACAATGAGCCTTTACATATTCTAGGTTCTTATGATCAGTGAGTACGGTGAACGGGTGTGTACTGCCCTGCAACCAGTGCCACCACTCTAGTAAGGCTTCTTTGACCGCCAGCAGTTCTTTATTCCCAACGTCATAGTTGGCCTCTGCTGGTGTGAGCTTTCTTGAAAAGTATGCACAGGGATGGAGCCTGGGAGGTGAACCGTGCCTCTGTGACAATATTGCTCCAATCCCACAGTTGCTTGCGCCCACTTCCACCACAAAAGGATGGGAAGGGTCATGGTGCTTAAGCATGGGTGCTGTCGTGAACTTGTGTTTAAGAGTCTCAAACGCCTTGGAAGTTAGGGGCGCAGCAGTGTCACAAAAATTTCTTATGAAACGCCTGTAGAAATTTGCGAAACCCAAAAAACACTGCAGTTGTTTGATAGTTCGAGGTGCGGGCCAGTTTTGCACAGCTAAAACCCGCGCTGGTTCCATGGTGACGCCCCTTGTGTTAACAACATACCCCAAGAATTGCATTTCAGTGGTGTGGAAGTCACATTTCTCTGCTTTGACAAACAGACTGTTCTCCAGCAACCTCTGCAAGACAGCTCGCACGTGCCCTTTATGCTGCTCCTCATTCTGTGAATAGATTAAAATATCATCAATGTAAACAATCACACAGACGTTGAGAAACTCTCGTAAAACATCGTTAATAAACGACTGGAAAACCGCAGGCGCATTGCAAAGTCCAAATGGCATGACCAAGTATTCGTAGTGCCCCTTGGGGGTAACAAAGGCTGTTTTCCATTCATCTCCTTTGCGTATTCTCACCAGATTATAGGCACTACGTAGGTCTAATTTGGTAAATAGGCGTGCATCTTTTAACTGTTTGAGTGCGGAAGGTACCAAAGGAGAAGGAGAAAGAGGGCAGAAAGCTCGGAGCTGAAGGAGGAAGACTGTAGTGTGAAATTCAGTGAGGAGGTCATACGGGCTCAGTGGTTGTGAAGAGTTGTTGAATGATTGGGCAATGACTGCTGCAAAGGTGATAAGGGAGACAGATAGGATAGGATAGGAAACAGATAGTGTGACTACCCGGAGGAAACCCACAAAACAGAAAGATCCCCGGCCCGGGAAACAAACCCAGGACCTTGTTGTTGTGAGGCGACCGTGCTAACCATTATGTCACCGTGCCACCCAATTTACAAGAGTTAAAAAACACCACATTTTGAAGAGATAAAAGCTCTCTGCAAGTCTTTCAAATGACACTAGTCTAGCAGCAAGCAACAAACGTACAATTTCAGACTTTTTTGAAGCTATTACAGCATTTAAAAAGACAACAACACCAGGAGATGACTAATACAATGACAAAAGACACATTTAAAAACCTCATCCCAGCACTATATAGGAGATACAATATTTTAACGACACAGCAAATTGACAGCTTTACACTGAATATAGGAATAAAGTTGAGGCGTTTTATAAGCCACTAATAACATACCTGTAAGGTGGCTGACCAAGCTCAGCCCCTCGCGCAGCGTCAGCAGATGAAGCGCCACCCCGGTGTGAAAACTTTGTTTTTTTAATTCTATTATGTGGCGAGGAATTACTGGCTATTGCTGCGTGTGGGATTTATACTGGCGGCAACCTGTGGACATTGAGCACTTTATATATTGTATTTCGAAGGTCTTTTCGGGACCAATCGAGCCAAAGTCAGCGTTTTAGAGCCCTCTGCGTCTGTTTCAGAGCCCTCTGCATCTGCATCAGAGTCCTCGTCTTCGCCAGCCTCTGAGTACTCATCTTCGCCAGCATCTGAGTCCTCGTTTTCATCAGCCTCTGAACCCTCGTCTTCGTCAGCCTCTGAACCCTCATCTTTGTCGGCCTCTGAACCCTCGTCTTTGCCAGCCTCTGAACCCTCGTCTTTGTCAGCCTCTGAACCCTCGTCTTTGTCAGCCTCTGAACCCTCGTCTTTGTCAGCCTCTGAACCCTCGTCTTTGTCAGCCTCTGAACCCTCGTCTTCGCCTGCCTCTGAACCCTCGTCTTCGACTGCTCCTGAGTCCCCTTTGGACCCTCCTGAGTCCTCTTTGGTACTCCTGAGACCCCTTTGGTCCCTCCTGAGTCCCCTTTGGTCCCTCCTGATTCCACTTTAGTCCCCCCTGAGTCCCTCTCGGCCCCTCTAGAGTCCCCTTTGGTCTCCAAAGTCCCCTTTGGTCCCTCCATATTCCCCTTCGGTCCTTCCTGAATCCCTCTTGGTCCCTCCTGAGTCCCATTCGGTCCCTCCAGAGTCCCCTTTGGTCCCTCCTTCAGAGTCCTTCTCGGTCCTTCCTTCAGAGTACCTCTCGGTCCCTCCTATAGTGTCCACTTTCTTTCTCCCTGCCTCTCTCTCTCTCCTTCCTCGGTCCCTTGTTTTGCCCCTATCAGTGTCTCTCGCTACTTGCTGCTCTTCCTGTTGCAAACGTGTGCCATCTTCTTTGGTGTCCCCTTTTTACTCTGGTTTCTGTCTCTTCCGTGTTCTTTGACTTTCTCCTTGCTCCTTCTTTTCTCCTCTGTCCTTGTTGCTCCCTGGTGCCCATGACCAATTTTGCCTGCCTGTTCTGTATTTTCTCCCTTATCTGTTTTCATGATTGGGTATCTTTTGTTTTGGTGCTGTGTTTTGGGTTTTTCTTTTGGGGTTGATGGGTGTTTTCTTGGGCTGCACACTGGAGGACGCCAGGAGGCATCCTTTATAGAGGGGAGCTATGTAAGGTGGCTAACTAAGCTTTGCCCCTCACTCAGCGTCAACAGACGAAGCTCCGCCTCCCACACAACGTCTGCAGAGTCACCCCCATGCTTAGCGTCGTCGTCCTGGCTACTAGGCTGTCAGGAAAATATTTAAGGCGACTCACCGGTATGAGCGTCGTCGGTTAATGAATGTACGGAGTGATTTTAGTCTTGGATGATATTTCTGGAACTTTGGAAATCTTGGTATGGTCACGTATCCTTGAACCTTTGTATATAGCCTTGTGTATATTTTTAATTTGTTTATAATCCCTTTTGTGTATCGTCTCGTGTATAGTCTGAGTCTGCGTTTCTTTGTGTTTTGTTTTGTTTACGTGTTCACTGTATAGATTTCTGCACCACTGTTTATAAATAAACCCTCACCACTTCACTGCATTATAGATCCGGCTCTTTTCTCTGTGATCACCGCGTCGTTACACTTACAGTCTCCAAAATGATAAAATATCTACTGCATGATAAAACAGTTAACTCCACCTCCAGTTTTTCGGGGAGTTTTTCGCCTTACTCCCTGTTACGACCTCACCAGTCTAGGTTTGGAGGCCGTGACAAGAAAATAATAATAATAATAAATAATAATAATAATAATTTACAAGAATGTGCGAGTTACAGATTTATTTCTATAACTTAGAAAAGAAGCATCAGTCTTCGGAGGGGATCAAGGCCAAAATAACAAACAAAAAGACTAAGAAGGAAACCCTGCTAAATTACCTATCAAAGAAACAACACTCTGAAAGAAAATACACACGTCCTTCCCTGTCTCCCTAACTGACCAAAACCAGGAGAAAAGTTAATCAAATGAAAAGGCGATCCCCAACCTACTCGCTTCAAAAACTAACAATAATACAAATAACAAATAATACCAAAACTACCAACAAAATCTATATACAAACGTGAAGGTGGATGTCAAAAATATCATAAAGTAAAGAAATGAAATCTATTTACAAACCTGACGGTGAATGTGACATAAAATAAAGAATGTGACACAACACTTAAACAAACACACACCCAACTTCAAATAACCACCACCAAAACTATTCACAACACAATATTTCACACATATTTAAGGCAAAGAGACAACTGACAACGGTGCTAGGCACACACTCAACAGAAGCTCTCTGACTCTGTGCTGCTTCTTCGTATTTAAGGCTTCTCCAGACCACGCAATCACCTGCAGCTGGTTCCAATTTAGCTCTGCTTAATGAGAACAGAGAGAGAAAACAGGACATAGCAAAAGAGAGAGTCTGCACACAATGTCAAAAACAAACATGCAGGCACAACACAGAACACAAAACTATATATGTCTGAAGAGGTAACACCCACACCCTTAGTTTTGTAAAAGGTCAAATGTATGTCCTCACTGTAGAGGACATGAATCTACATCTCAAGCTCTGGACAATGCATCGGCTACAACGTTTTCTACACCTTTCTGATAACGTATGTCTGAATTAAACTCCTGTACAGTCAGTGCCCATCTCATTAACTGTTGGTTAAAGTTTGACATACAAGACAAAAATGTCAATGGGTTATGATCCGTATATACCACAATTTGATTACCCGAGTTGAGGTATACTTCAAAGTGCTCTAGTGCCAATATTAATGCCAAAGTTTCCTTTACAATAGTGCTGTAGTTCTGTTGACATTTGGTAAACTTTTTGGAAAAATAACTGATGGGATGTTCAATTCCAGCATCATCAGCTTGCATTAGCACCGCACCGGCACCACAAGCACTTGAGTCAACCTGCAGTGTGAAGGTTGGGGCAGACAAGATTGGAGCGGTACACAGCAAATCTTTAGCAGAGCAAAAAGCAGACTCACACTTTTCATCTCACACAAACTTTTGCTCTGTGCTAAGGAGGTTGGTAAGGGGCGCAACCACTGAGGCAAAGTTCCTACAGAACCCCCTGTAATTACCGGTCATCCCTAAAAAAGTCGCAACTCAACAAGGAAACTCAACAATAGCTTCAACTTTTGCATTCACAGGTTTCACTTGGCCTTGCCCAACTTGTTTTCCAAGGTACCATTGAGGGGGCTTGCCTGCCAATTTGCAGATGTGACATGACCGGATAAATGCAGACACTGAAGACTTCATCCTAGGCCAAAAGAAATGTCTAGCAATGCGATCATGAGTTTTTGTAAGCCCAAGGTGCCCTGAGCAAATATGCTTGTGAGCCAGTTTCAGAATCTGTGCACTAGAGCCAGTAGGGAGAACAATCTGATAAACCCCTTCACGTTCAGGGTCTAATGGCTTCCACCAGCGCATTAGCACACGATCATCCCAACAATAACCTACTGGTGCATCTGAAGGTTGCGTTCGGTCTGCAGCAGCGCTAATGCACTCACTCAGCGATACATAATTTTTTTGAGCAGCAATTAACTGTTCTTTACTCATTTTTTGAGAAGCACCATTTTCTTTCAACTCTGCACTATCCTGGAATGGTTGAACAAACAATTTACACTCTGTGGTCTCTGGCGATGAAACAAAGAATGAACTAGAAAGATCAATCACATCATCAAATTTCCTTTCCTGTGCGCGAGTCACATGAGGGAAATATAACAGAGAACTGTGGCAAAGAATCATCTTTGGCAATAATCTTGTGTTTTTCCAAAACAATTGGATAGGGAAAAACTTTAGTTCCGGCCAGGTCATTACCTAAGATCATCTCTATCCCTTCCAGACACAAGGACCAGACACAAGATCAGACTTCAGATCAATAGTATGCAGCGGTACTAAAGTACAGCCCATTTCGATACCACGAATGAGCACATTGTTACCGGTATACGATTTCTCTGAAAATGGCAGTACACTTTCCAGGATGACTTACTGTGCGGACCCTGTATGCCTTAACATTACAATATTTCTAACACCAGAACCATCTGTAAGCGCTACGGTACAGGTTTGCAGAAAGGAATTGAAGGCCGAAGGATTTGAACAT
>JAOTRA010064903.1:0-15239 GCA_026260255.1 Pseudolaguvia tuberculata | reverse complement strand
TCTATCTATCTATCTATCTATCTATCTATCTATCTATCTATCTATCTATCTATCTATCTATCTATCTATCTATCTTACCATGATAAACAAACCAAAATATACAAAACAAATGGCAGGCCTGGGAGACACAAAACACAGGCAAGCCTGGAGGAACAAGGAAACCGTACATAAAGTGCACACTGGATCAGAAACAGGGCAGAGCACGTACCGGCTCAAAAACAGGGCAGAGTGCACAATGGATCAGATTCAAGACAGAGAGCGCAAGTATAGAGATAGAGAGCGTGCATACAGGGACAGAACAGGAGAAAGTGAAAGGACCATGAGGCAAGAACGTGGTTCATCAGGGACATGGACTGGGTTGGAACTGAGACAGTGGAACAGACAGAAGAATACAATGCAGAAACAGCCAGGCAGAACGAGGTGAGTACCAGGGGCAACTGAAACTGTGAAAAAAATGAAACAACAAAAAGGCCTGGGAACAAAAGGGAAAGGACCCAAAGTAACCAACACAAAGCAAAGACTGTCAACAGATAAAGGAAGAACAGCAGACATAACCAGGGGACATAACTACGCCAAACAGGAGGAAAAGGAAAAATGAAGACAAAAGGGATGTAGACAAAAGGGGAGAAGACTTGAAATAGAGAGAGCAACGGGTAAATAAAAAATAGACACACACTGAGGAAACAGGAATGGGAGCTGAAAAGGGAACATTGGACATTAACGTGAGTCTGTCCTCGGGCTACCACCCGCAATCTAACGTGCAGGCGGAACGGCTGAATCAGGAGCTGGGCCGGTATCTACATACGTACTGTGCGCAACAACAACAGAGGTGGAGTGAGTACCTGCTGTGGGCTGAGTATGCTCAGAACTCGTTAATCCACTCGTCTACTAGTCTAACGCCCTTCCAGTGTGTTCTAGGATACAAGCCCGCGTTATTTCCCTGGTACGAGGAACGAGCCACCGTACCCGTCGTAAAAGACTGGTACCAACAGAGTGCAAGGGTGTGGGAGGGCGCCCATGTACGCAGCAATTGGGCAGTGCACAAACAACGACTACAGGTAAACAGGCGCATACTCCCTCATCACGACTACGAACCCGGACAGCCTGGTGTGGCTATCCACCCGAGATCTGAGTCTAAAACTCTTGTGCAGAAAGCTAAGTCCCGGATACATCGGCCCCTTCAAGGTATTACGCAGAATCAACAAAGTGTCCTACCGTTTACAGCTGCCTGCTAATTTCAGGATTTCCCCAATCTTCCAGGTCTCTCTGCTAAAACAATTCTGGGTGAGGAGCAAGGACATACCAGATCCCATGCTCATCGAGAACTTTCACACCAATCGCCCTGACCGTCCGGCGCCCCGCCCCAGAGGATGACCCCAAAGGACGCCAGGAGGCGTCACTAGAGGAGGGGGTACTGTAAGGGGGCCAACTCCGGATGATGGCCACTAAAGGGAGCCATCACCTGAGTTTTAGAGTCTACTTCCGGTCCTGGGTAATTGGGGATGGCCAGTGTGTTACTCCTATTAATGTGTTTTCACATAATAATAACTGTTACTGGGCACTTGTTAATGCTTTCTAAGTCAGCTCATTTCTAAGTCAGTTACATTTTTTATTTTCCAAGGCAATTTCTAATATAATCACGCCTATTATATTTATTAGTTTTAACTTGTTCTAATTTAGTTCATTTTCTTTGCCTCCCCAGAGAGCCTTGCATGGATGCTGGCTTACATCACTGCATCTCTCTCCTCGGATCCTCCTCCTGTGTGTGTGTGTACGGTTTAAAGTAAATTATTACGTTACATATTTAAATTTCTACTCCCCTTAATATTATCTACTCCTAATAAATAAAACTTCTAATCCCATAGCATACAAACTTCTGATAAGCTAGTGATATCCACTACACTACAAAAACTTCTGTGCCATGGACATGAATTCTAACTATACAATTATCTGCTCTCATTCAATGGCAGGAAAATTTACATAATTTCATCTCATCTCATTTTCTACCGCTTATCCCGGACCAGGTCGCGGGGGCAGCAGTCCAAGCAGGGATGCCCAGACATCACTCTCCCCAGACACTTCCTCCAGCTCTTCCGAGAGAACACCGAGGCGTTCCCATGCCAGCCGAGAGACATAGTCCCTCCAGTAAGTCCTGGGTCTTCCTCTAGGCCTCCTCCCAGTGATACATGCCCGAAACACCTCTCCTGGGAGGCGTCCTGGAGGCATCCGTGACAGATGCCCGAACCACCTCAGCTGGCTTCTCTCGATGCGAAGGAGCAGTGGCTCTACTCTGAGCTCCTCCCGGATGACTGAGCTCCTCACCCTATCTCTAAGAGAGTGCCCAGCCACCCTACAGAGGAAACTCATCTCAGCTGCCTGTTTCCGGGATCTTATCATTTCGGTCATGACTTAAAGCTCATGAACATAGGTGAGAGTAGGAGTGTAGATTGACTGGTAAATTGAGAGCTTTGCTTTGCAGCTCAGCTCTTTATTCATCACGACTGAATGGTACATCAACCGCATTACTGCAGAAGATGCACCAATCCTCCTGTCAATCTCTCGCTCCATTCTTCCCTTACTCGTAAACAAGATCCAGAGATACTTAAACTCCTCCACTTGAGGCAAGCTCACACCACCAACCTTTTCCGACTGAGAACCATGGTTTCTGATTTGGAGGTGCTGATTCTCATCCCGGCTGCTTCACACTCTGCAGCAAACCGCCCCAATGCACGCTGAAGGTCCTGGCTTGATGGAGCCAACAGTACAACATCATCTGCAAAAAGCAGAGATGAAATCCTGTGGTCCCCAAACCTGACTCCATCCTGACCCTGGCTGTGCCTAGAAATCCTGTCCATAAAGATAATGAACAGGACCGGTGATAAAGGGCAGCCCTGACAGAGTCCAACATGCACTGGGAACAAGTTTGACTTATTGCCGGCAATGCGAACCAAGCTTCTCCTCTGGTCATACAGGGACCGGATAACCCTTAACAAAGAGCCCCGAACTCCATACTCCCAGAGCACCTCCCACAGGACACCACAAGGGACACGGTCGAAAGCCTTTTCCAGATCCACAAAACACATGTGTACTGGTTGGGCAAACTCCCCCCTGCAGCACCTTGAAGAGGGTATAAAGCTGGTCCAGTGTTCCACAGCCAGGACGAAAACCACATTGTTCCTCCTGAATCTGAGGTTTGACTATTGGATGATTTTTCTTCTCCAGTACCCTGGCATAGACTTTCTTAGGGAGGCTAAGGAGTGTGATTCCCCTGTAGTTGGAACACATCCTCCGGTCCCCTTTCTTAAAAAGAGGAACCACCACCACGGTCTGCCAGTCCAGCGGCACTGTTCCCAGCTGCCATGCAATGCTGCAGAGGCGTGTCAGCCAAGACAGCCCCACAACATCCAGAGACTTGAGGTACTCTGAGCGGACCTCATCCACCCCGGTGCCTTGCCACCAAGGAGCTTTTTGACTACCTCAGTGACTTCAGCTTCGGTGATGGATAAGTCCACATCCGAGCCCCCGTCCCTGCTCCCTTAAAGGAAGACATTGTGGTGGTATTGATGTAATTGAGGAAATACTCAAAGTAATCCTTCCACCACCCAACAGTGTCCCCAGTTGAAGTCAGCAGATCTCCACCACCACTGTAAACAGTGTTGAAAGAGCACTGCTTTCCCCTCCTGAGTCATTGGACAGTTTGCCAGAATCTCTTTGAGGCCGATTGATAGTCATTCTCCATGGCCTCACCAAACTCCTCCCAGACCCGTGTTTTTGCCTCTGCAACCACTCATGCTGCAGTCCGTTTGGCCTGCCATTAACCTTCAGCTGTTTCAGAGGTTCCACAAGCCAACCAGGCTTGATAGGGCTCCTTTTTCAGCCTCAACAGGCACCAGAGACCTTAAGACCACAGCTCAAGGCAGCTGCATCAACAATGGAGGTGGGGAACATGGTCTTCTCAGACTCAATATCTCCAACCTCCCTCGGTATCCGGTCGTAGCTCTGCCAGAGGTGAGAGCTGAAGTTCCTTCTAACAGGGGACTCTGCCAGGCATTCCCAGCAGACCCTCACAATATGTTTGGGCCTGCCAAGCCTGTCAGGCTTCCTCTCTTACCATCGGATCCAACTCACCACCAGATGGTGATCAAATGACAGCTCCGTCCCTCTCTTTACCCAAGTGTCCAAGACATACGACTGGAGATCAGATGATACAACTACAAAGTCGATCATTGACCTCAGACCTTATGCTCAAACATGGTGTTTGTTATGGACAAACTGTGACTAGCACAGAAGTCCAACAACAGAACACCACTCGAGTTCAGATCGGGGGGGGGGGGCGCTCCCCCGATCACCCCTCCCCAGGTATCACTGTCATTGCCCACGTGAGCATTGAAGTCTCCCAGTAGAACGACATAGTTCCCAGTCGGACTACTTTCCAGCACTCCTTCTATAGACCCTAAGAAGGTCTATAGCCCATAGGCACAAACAACAGTGAGAAACCTATCCCCAACCAGGGAAGCAACCCTCTCATTCACTGGAGTGAACTCCAACACATGCTAAGCTAAGCTGGGGAGATAGAAGCACGCCCACACCAGCCTGCCGCCTCTCACCTTGGGCAACTCCAGAGTAGTGGAGAGTCCAGCCTCTGACTTTGATTTCTCTCTTGAACCGGACTAAGATGCAGGGCTTGAACCTAAGGGTATGTCCCACTTGTGTTGGTAATCCAGGAGCGTATTAGTTTTCACTTTTCTTATTTTTCCCCGATGTGCGCATTGCGTATTGATCTTCTGAGTTTACTTCCTCGTTTTAGTTAAATATTTTGCTTTGCTTATCCTGCCTTGTGTTTTGAATAAAAACTGTTTCACTGCATCATGGATCCGGACTCACTTACCTTGTTACAGAATGACTCGCCAAACAAGGATCCAGCGGTATACGCTCAGTGGAGCTTCCCCTCGGCTTTAGCACCCACGCTAGCCCTGCTGCCTGCGCACGGGTTAGCCACGCCGTCACCGGCAGGAATGACTGATGGAGATCCAGTGACATGTGCTCAGTTTGTATCACAATGCCGGAATTAATTTTTTCGAGTTTCCGGCACGCTCTCCCCATGTCCTGCAAGAAGTGCGTGTTTGTGTTTCTGTGTTTGGGCTCTAAAGCACTAGATAAATAAGCTCCGATGTCGACTTCCTCCTTGCTTAGTTACTTAGGGTGTTTACACGCGACACTGAGGAGGATGTCACTCTGGTCAAGGTGGCCCGGATACGTGGTTGCATGGAGGACACCTATGCCCCATTCATTGGGGAAGTCTACGTTCCATCTGTCCAGGTCGAGGAGCGTCTGCCCGGTCCGGTGGTGATCGAGGAGCACCTGCCTGATCCAGTTGTGATAGAGGAGCGCTACAGTGGTCCCTTCGAGGTTGTGGAGGCTATCCCTGTGCCACAACCCCATCTGAGGTCTCACGTGCTGGATACACAGCTGGGGCCTTTTAGGCGAGCAGGATTATCCGGACCATCAAAGGGTCACCCTCGGTCAGCAAAGGTCGGCCTGTCATCAGCAGCATCTTTGCCTGCACCTGAGTATTCGTCTTTGCCTGCGCCCGAGGCTTTGTCTTTGCCTGTGCCTGAGGCCTTGTCTTTACCAGAGCCCTCTGCCTCTGCTTCACCAGAGCCCTCTGTGTCTGCTTCACCAGAGCCCTCTGCGTCTGCTTAATGAGGGTCCTTGGCGTCTGCTGCACCAGGGCCCTCTGCGTTGGCCCCTTTGGCCCCTTCAGAGTCCCATTTGGCCCTATAAGAGTCCCCTTTGGCCCATTCAGAGTTCCCTTCGGTCCCTTCAGAGTCCCCTTCGGTCCCTTCATCGTCCCCTCCAGTCCCTTCGGTCCCTTTTGAGACCCCTTCTGTCCCTTCAGTGTCCACCTTGGTCTCTTTACCGTCCCCTTCAGTGTCCCCCTTGGTCCCTTCAGGAATGCCTTCAGTCCCGGCTATCATGTCCATTCGGTCACTGCTATCGAGTCCCCTCTGGTCTCTTCGGTGTCCCCTGTAGCGCTTTCAGTGGTCCCTCCGTTGCCCCCTTTCACACCCACAGTGACCCCCACTTTGGAGGCTAGAAAGCCTTGTTCTGCTCCCACTTTGGAGGCTAGGGAGCCTCGTTGGGTTCTCATGGAGGCCTGGAATCCTCACCCTGATCCTGCCCCTCATGGATTATGGACTATAAGGACTATAAGGTACTGTAAGGACTTGGTCTAAGCCCCTCCCTCATCGTTAGCGTCTTTGTCTCGGATTGGTCATACGAGTTACTGCTTTGGATTCGCTTACTATAACGCGAGTCATTGAAGCTTTTTGTGAATGAACGCTTGTGAGTACGCTCGTGAACCTGACTTTGATCTCTCTCGCGAACCGGACTACGATGCAGGGCCTGAACCTAAGGGTATGTCCCTCTTGTGTTGGCAATCCGAAACTAATTAGTGTTCACTTGATTTCGTTCTTATTTTTTCCCGATGTGCATGTTGCGAATCTATCTTCTGAGTTTACTTCCTTGTTTTAGTTTAAAATTTAGCTTTTTTTATCCTGCCCTGTGTTTTGAATAAAAAGTGTTTCACTGCATCATGGACACGGACTCACTTACCTCGTTACAATACCTTTTATTGTAAATTTCAGCCAATTGCTTTCAAGCTACTAATAAGCTAGTGATATCCACTACACTACAGTAACTTCTGTTCCAAGCACATGAAATCTAACTATGCAATCATGTGCTCTCATCCAATGGAGATATTTTTTCATATTCTCAAAGTTAATTTTCTTGGTGGTGAACAAAGAACTTTTACTGTGTTGGTGGTTTAGTGGTATGTATAGATGCCTTCCAAGAAGTTACCCTCCATTTGCTTCTTGGCCAACGCATGATCGTCGTCCTGGTGTTTTTAATACTTTAGGGGCAACTCGGTTAAAGGCAATAGTGGTAAGGATTGCTTCCTGCCAACGCATGAACACAGTGTTGGCCAACACATGAATGTCGTCTTGGTGTTTTTAATCGTTCAGGGGCAACTCTGTTAAAAGGCAATCGGGAGTAGAAAGGAGAAAGAAAGCATTGCTGAATTCTTTCTTCTTTCCGGTTTGTTCTATAAATAGTAAATTGCAGCCAATTGCTGACAAGCTACTGTTCTAGGGAATTTCATATTTTTTTTTTATATATTTCATATTTTTCATATTTTTCCTGGGGAATTACAGAGCAGAATCTTAAACTGGATGCAAAGCAAATCACAAAATGGAACAGCATGTTTCTGCCTGGTATTGAACTGTTGCATGTGAGGCAAACAAGATAACCACTACACTACAGAAACAAGGCTGTTTTTGAAGTGGAATTCTAATGAAGTAATAATCTGCTCTTATTCAAGGCCAAGAAATTCAAACTAATATTTAAGTTTGTTTTGTTGGTGGATGTATCAGGAGCTTTTAGAAAACTTTATTTCCTCTTCTGTTTTCAGAGTGTTGGTGGTATGGTGGTCAGCCTATCTGCTTTCCAAGCAATTTACCCCAGTTGGATTCCTGGCCATGCATGGATGTATTCCTGGTGTTTTTAATGCTTTTGCAGCAACTCAGTTTAAAATGCATTTGGAAACAGAAAAGAGGAAGAAAGCATTGCTGCATGCTTTCAACATACCTTCTAGTGTGAATTGCTGCCAATTGCTGACAAGCCAGTATTCTAGGAAAATGTCTTTTTTTTTACTTTTGGGTAACTTCATGTCATGAGTAAAGTTGCTAGCAAATGTTTTCTGTGTAAAATGATTGTGCTCTTTCCTGAGGAATCACAGAGCAAAAGCTAAAACTGGATGCAAAGCAAATTACAAAAAGTAACAGATTGTTTCTGCCCGGTATAGAACCAACAACCTTTCACGTGTTAGGCAAACGTGATAACCACTAAATTGACAGAAAGCATTTCCTGGTGGTCCAGCTGCCTTAGAGGTTACATGTTCCTTAGAATTTCTAAAAATCCATCTAATTGCTAGACAGCTTAATCAGTAAACTGATCTGGTTCCATTGTGTAATGGTTAACACTGTTGACTCTGTATCCAGCAGTCTGAGTTCAAATTTTGGTGGAATTTGTGTGTCTTTTATTATGTGAATTTAATGAAAAGGAGTCAGCATTATTTATCAGACTTAAAAGAAATTGACAGCAATCATTTACTAGCAGCCCACCTCCCATAAGAAATAGATGTCTTTTCGTATGTCCCAGTTCATTTTTCTTTTCTGTTTCAATGATGTAGTGCTAGCACTATGGACTTTGAATGCAACAGTTCAAGATCAAATTCGCTGCAACTTGAGTGCACTTTTCAATGAAAAGAAGTCAGCTTGATTCATGAGACTAACTAAATTGTCAGCAACCATTTGCTGGTGTCTTAGCTGCTGATCATGTCCCGTTGAAGTTCTCAAAACCCCCATCCTTACCCGACAGCTTATTCACTAATCTGTCTTGGTTCCATGGTGTAACGTTTATCACTCTGGTCTTTGAATCCAGTGATCTCTTTTCTAACATCGGTGGATCTTTTGAATAATTTATGTGAATTCAATGAAAAGGAGTGAGATTTAATCATGAGACTTTTGCAAAATTAACAGAAACCATTTCCTGGTGGTACAGCTTCCATAGGAGTTAGATACCCCTTAGAATTTCTCAAAATCCACGTTTTTAAAATGTGGGTTCCATGGCATTATAGTTAGCACAGTGGACTCTGAATCCAGCGGTCTGAATTCAAATCTCGGTGGAATCTGTGTGTCTGTTATTATATAAATATAATGAAAAGGAGTCCAAGTATGTCAGGCTGAGATGAAGCTGTGTTTAGAGATACGCAGGCTTGAGATTGAGGTGGACAATCGAGTGAAGCTGTGCAGCTGACCCTAAGCGAGGTGTCTAATGCCTCTTCGCTGGTTGATTCATCCCCAAATATGTTTGACCTAAGTAGGCATACAGTGGTGTGAAAAAGTGTTGGTCCCCTTAGTGATTTCCAATCTTTTTCCATATTTCTCACACTTTAATGTTTCAGATCATCAAAAAAATTTAAATATTTGTCAAAGATAACATAAGTAAACAAAAGACACAGTTTTTAAAACGAAGGTTTTTAATATTAAGGAAAACAAAATCCAAAACTTCATGGCCCTGGGTGAGTAAGCGTTTGCCAACCAGTTAAAACAACCTAACTTATCACAGTTCAAATTCTCTAGCCACACTCAGCCCTGATTACTGCCACACCTGTTTGCAATCAAGAAATCACATAAAATAAAACCTGTCTAACAATGTGACATAGACCAAAAGAACCTCAAAAGCTAGTCATCATCCTGTGATCCAAAGAAATTCAGAAACAAATGAGAAAGAAATCGAGATCTATCAGTCTGGAAAAGTTTATAAAGCCATTTCTAAAGCTTTGTTAAAGCGAACCACAGTGAGAGCAATTTCACAATTGGCAAACACATGGAACAGTAGAGAACCTTCCCAGGAGTGGCTGGCCGACCAAAATTACCCCAATAGCACAGCGATGACCCATCCAAGAGGTCTCAAAAGACAACACAACAACATCCTAAGAATTGCAGCCCTCACTTGCCTCAGTTAAGGTGAATGTTCATGACTCCACCATAAGAGAGTCTGGGCAAAAATGATCTGCATGGAGTTCCAAGACCAAAACCGCTGCTGAGCAAAAAGAACATGAAGGCTCATCTCAGTTTTATCAGAAAAACTTTTGATGATCCCAAAGACAAGAGACAAAAGTTTAACTTTTTGGAAGGTGTGTGTCAAGTTCCATCTGGCGTAAAAGTAACACCACATTTCAGAAAAAGAACATCATACCAACAGTAAAATATGGTGGTGGTAGTGTGATGGTCTGGGACAGTTTTGCTGCTTCAGTATCTGGAAGACTTGCTGTGCTAAATGGAACCTTGAATTCTGCTGTTTACCAATAAAACCTAAAGGAGAATGTCCGACTATCTGTTCCTAACCTCAAGCTGAAGCAAACTTTGGTTCTGCAGCAGGACAATGATCCAAAACAAACCAGCAAGTCAATCTCGGAATAGCTGAAGAAAAACAAAATAAAGACTTTGGATTGGCCTAGTCAAAGTCCTGACCTGAATCCTATTGGGATGCTGTTGCATGACCTTTAAAAGCCGGTTCATGCTCAAAAACCCTACAATGTGGCTGAATTACAACAAGAAGGGTGGCCCAAAATTTCTTCCACAAGGCAGACTCGTTGCAAGTTATCGCAAATGCTTGATTGCAGTAGGCCCAACCAGTTATTAGGTTAAGGGGGCAAACACTTTCTCACAAAGAGCCAAGTAGTTTTTGGATTTTGCTTTCCCTTAATAATAAAAACCTTTATTTAAAAACTGTGTTTTGTGTTTAATCATGTTATCTTTGACTAATATTTAAATTTGTTTGATTTTCTGAAACAATAAAATGTAACAAGCATGCAAAAGAATGGTAATCAGGAAGGGGGCCAACACTCTTTCACAACACTGTTTTTCAGTAGTACCACAATTTAGAGAAACAGAAGTAAATTCCCTTTTGAGTGCATTGCTACATCACGTCGTTAGCCCAAACATCTCCGAGGAGTGCGTGACATTACCATGATGTTTGCCCTGTATGCGAGGTCACTCGCGCTCAGTCTCGCAAGATGGGCGATGCAGTTGATCTGACTGATTCGTTTTTTTTTCCTCTCTTTGATGATGAGAAACTGAAGCATGATGCGGTGTCTGAAAAACAAAATGAAGAGTTCGAAGGTAACTATGACTCATGCAGGGTTAACAAAATTGTCTTTGTCTCGAGAGGAAATTGTTGCTGCTCAGAAAAAGGACAAATCTCTTGTTCCTATTTTTAATTCTGTCGTTTCTTCTTCTTCTTCTTCTTCTTCTCCTTTTGGCTGCTCTTGTTAGGGGTCGCCACAGCGGATCACTTCTCTCCACACTACCTTGTCCTCTACATCTGACTCTTTTGCTTCAACTACCTGAATATCTTTTTTCACCACATCCATAAACCTCCTCTTTGGTCTTCTTCTTTTCCTCCTGCCCGGCATCTCCATCCTCAGCATTCTCGTACCAATATACTGCATGTCCCTCCTATGCACATGTCCAAACCATCTTAACCTAGCCTCTCTCACCTTGTCTCCAAAACATCCTACATGCGCCGTCCCGCTAATGAACCCATTTCTAATCCTGTCCATCCTCGTCACCCCCAATGAAAATCTCAGCATCTTAAACTCTGCCACCTCCACCTCTCCCTCCTGTCTTTTTGACAACGCCACTGTCTCTAAACCGTACAACATTGCTGGTCTCACTACAGTCCTATAAACTTTTCCTTTCGCTCTTGCCAAAACTCATCTATTACAAATCACTCCTGCCACTCTTCTTCACTCGCTCCAACCTGCCTGAACTCTTTTCTTAACTTCTCTAACACACTCTCCATTACTCTGCACTGTTGACCACAGGTGCTTAAACACTTCCACCTTCAACAATTTCTGCTCATTCTTTCACTGTGTTGGAGGTATAGTGGTAAGTGCCTGCCAATGCACGAACGTCATCTTGGTGTTTTCAATCCTTCAAGGGCAACTCTGTTAAAAGGCAATCAGGAGTAGAAAAGTGTCACGTCCTCCTCTCAGTTGAGCGTCTCCAGCGCGCTGCCGGTGACAAGCTGAGTCTCGTTTAGCGCTGATTCACCGGCGTTATAAGCCGGTGTTTTTCCCCTTATGGGCCGTTGGATCATTTTTGGTTTTTCCTGAATTTATGTTCCTAGTCAAGTCAAGCCAAGCCAAGTCAAGTCTAGTTCTTGTTCATGTCCACGTCTCGTTTTCCTCTCGTCTCGTCTCGTTCCTGTCTTTTTTTTTCTTTTACGGTATTTTCTTTTGTTACGTCCATGTGTATTATTATTTTCTTTTTGCCTTTTTTTTTAAATAAATGAAGAAATTTGACTCGCCAATCCTGCGTGTGGGTGCGCTTTTCATTCCCGATCCTGCCCCCCTCGCACTCTGACAAAAAGAGATAGAAAGCATTTCTAAATTCTTTCTACTTTGTTCTATAAATGGTGAATTGAAGCCAATTGCTGGAGAACTATTGTTCTAGGGAAATTTCTGATTTTTTTTTTTACATTCGGGTAACTTCATGTTATGAGCAAAGTTGCTGAAAGGACCTTTCGCGTGTTAGGCAAATGTGATAACCACTACACTACAGAAAGGTAGTAGTAACCTATGTACCATGTATTGAAAATCTAACAAATCAATAATCCGCTCTTATTCAAGGTCAAGAAAGTCAACCTGATCTTAATGTTTGTTTTGTTGGTGGCTGTTCCAGGAGTTTTTAGAAAACTCTAATTCCTATAATTTCTGTTTTCAGAGTGTTGGTGGTATGGTGATCAGCCTAGCAATTGACCCTGGTTGGATTCCTCGCCATGCATGGATGTAATCCTGGTGTTTTTACTGCTTTCGAAGCAACTCACTTTAAAAGGAAAACAGAAAGGAGGAAGAAAGCCTTACTGAATGCTCTCATTCAATGGCGAGAAATTTTACATAATCTCAAAGTTAATTTATTTAGTTGTGAACCAGGGGTTTTTAAAGAAAAACAATTTCAGATCACACTTCCACTGTGTTGGTGGTATAGTGGTAAGTAAGCCTGGCAACGCATGAATGTTGTCCTGGTATTTTTAATTCTTTAGGGGCAACTCGGTTAAAAGGCAATCAAAAACACAAAGGAGAAATAAATCATTGCTAAATTCTTTCTACTTTCCTGTTTGTTCTATACATGGTGAATTGCAGCCAATTGCTGACAAGCTATTGTTCTAAGGAAAGTTCATTTGTATTACTTTTGGGTAACTTCATGTTATGATTAACATTGGTAGCAAATGTTTTCTGTAAGAAATTATTGGGCTCTTTCCTGAGGAATCAGAGTAAAGGTTGAAACTAAATGCAACGCAAATCACAAAAAGAAACAGATTGTTTCTGCCCAGTTTCAAGCATTTTACATTAGAAGCAAATACAATAACTACTATACCACAGAAACCCAGGTGCCCTGCAGGGGAATTATAACTAAGCAATAATCTGCTCTTAATTACGGTCAAGAAATTCAACCTTATCCTTAAGATTGTTTTGTTGTTGGAGAACCAGGAGCTTTTTAGAAAACTCTAATTCTTCTGCAGTTACCAGGGCGTTGGTGGTATAGTGGTAAGCATAGCTGCCTTCCAAGCAGTAAATCTGGTTTGATTCCTGGACAATCCTGGTGTTTTTGCGACAACTCGGTTTAAAAGGAAATGGAAAACAGATAGGAGGAAGAAAGCGTCGCTGCATGCTTTCAACATCCATTTTATTTTGAATTTCAGCCAATTGTTTACAAGTTACTGTTCTAAGGAAACTTCCTGTCAAAGTCGTCTGGCTAATTAAATTTTATGACAAATGTTGCTATTAAATTATTCCTGTGCCAAATCATTGTTTTCTTTCCTGAGTGAAGAAAAAATAAATATGTGAAGCTTGATGCAAATTAAATCTGTAAATGTCTTGACTTGTTTGTGCCCGCGTTCGGACCAGGGATCTTCAGCGTGTGAGGCGAACATGATAACTGCTACACTAAAAAACTCTGAAAGATTGTTACTTAGTTGGAATTTTACACAAAAGTAACGGATGTTATCTTCAGCAAAGTTAATCATAAAGAAAAGCTATTCAATCTCAATAAAGTATTTGTTCACGCAGTCTACCTAATTGTGTGGTACGTCCAAGACTGCTCTATCCCAATGACTATTTTTGGCAATGTAAACAGTCAGATAAAGATTTCATAAAAGGTTTCCGCCCAGTTACAAACTGGGGACCATTCGCGGTGAATGTAAGGTGAACGTGATACCCACTAGACTACAGAACCTCAATGTGAACATGGTCATGGTGTTTTTACAAGAACTTGGTTTAAAAGGCAAACGAAAACAGAGAGGAAGAAGAAAGCATCTCTGCATGATTTCAACATTCCTTTTATTGTGAAATGCAGCCAATTGCTTACACGCTACTAAAAAGCTAGTGATATTCACTACACTACAGCAACTTCTGTTCCATGGACATGAATTCTAACTATGCAATAATGTGCTCTCAATAAATGGCAATGATTTTACATAATCTCAAAGTTAATTTTGTTGTTGGTGAAAAGGGGGTTTTGAAGAAAAACAATTTCACTCACTTTTTCACTGTGTTGGAGGTATAGTGGTAAATATAGCTGCGTGCCAACGCATGACCGTCGTTTTGGTGTTTTTAATCCTTCAGGGGGAACTCGGTAAAAAGGCAATTGGAAGCACAAAGGAGAAAGAAAGCATTGCCGGATTCTTTCTACTTTCCTGTTTCAAACCTAATCTTAAAGTTTGTTTTGTTGGTGGAGAACCAGGAGATTTTAGAAAACTTCAAATACACTGCCGTTAATTGCTACTATTAGCTAGTGATATCCACTACACTACAGAAACGTCTGGTTCAGGGACATAAAATCTAACTATGGAATCATATGCTCTCATTCAATGGAAATATTTTTACATTATCTCAAAGTTTATTTTCTTGGTCGTGAACCAGGGACTTTCAAAAAAAAAAAAATTCAGCTTACGCTTTCACTGTGTTGGTGATTTAGTGGTAAGTATAGCTGCCTTCCAAGAAGTTACCCTGCGTTTGTTTCTTGGCCAACGCATGATCGTCGTTCTGGTGTTTTTAATTCTTCAGGGGCAACTCAGTTGAAAGACAATCGAAAACACAAAGGAGAAAGAAATCATTGCTGCCTTTTTTCTACTGTTCTATTCCCAACATAAGTTTGTTTTGTTGGTGGTGAATCAGCAGCTTTTAGAAAACTCTAATTCCTCTGCAGTTTCCAGTGCGTTGCTGGTATACTGGTAAGCATGGCTGCCTTCCAAGCAGTTGACCCATGTTCAATGACTGGCCAATGCATGGATGTGATTTTGTTGTTTTTACTGTTTTCATGACAACTCATTTTAAAAAGCAATCGGAAACAGAAAAGATGAAGAAAGCATCCTGCATGCTTTCAACATACCTTTATTGCAGCCAATCACTTACAAGCTACTGATTAGCTAGTGATATCCACTACACTACAGAAACTTCTGGTCTATGGAGTTGAATTCTAACTATGCATTCATGTGCTCTCAATCAATGGCAATATTTTTTACATAATCTCAAAGTTAATTTTGTTGTTGGTGAAAAAGGGGGTTTTGGAGAAAAACAATTTCCGCTCACTCTTTCACTGTGTTGGAGG
>JAOTRA010064887.1:0-15242 GCA_026260255.1 Pseudolaguvia tuberculata | reverse complement strand
AAATGATCCAACGGCCATAAGGGGAAAAACACCGGCTTATAACGCCGGTGAATCAGCGCTAAACGAGACTCAGCTGCCAAGCCCGTGCGCATAGTATAGTATTGGGTATAGTAGGGTACCTAGGACTTCCTGTTCTTCCTAGTTCCTGGGCTTATTCGTTCCTAGACTGCATTCTAATTCTCTATGTATAGCTTTGAGTAATCTGTTGCCTGATCCATATCCAACAATCAATATGTATATCAAAAGAAATAAATTTTCACTGCTGTTAAGAAACCACTATAACCAATTTATTTCATTTTAACTGGTAGGTTAAGTGGTGTGGGGGGATTTGATGGAGGCTTTTGAAAAAGAAAACGGCTGAAGGGCAGACATTAAACATATTCTTAGAGTTGCTGTGAGACTGAAACACTCATTGTGAAAACATCTGATTTATATTCCAGTCCTCCTTATCTTCACTTCATAAAGGATACATTTCACTTGTGATGTATGTCTTGGTTGGTCTGAATACACACCTCTCTTCTGTGTGTGTGTGTGTGTGTGTGTGTGTGTGTGTGTGTGTGTGCTATTAGATGAGAAGCTTTGTAGAGGAAGCGGATGCTGGAAAGGGGCAGCTGGAGGCTCTAGAGCAGCACAGAGAGTATTCATGAGAGAGAGAGAGAGAGAGAGAGAGAGGGGGGGGGGGAGAGAGAGAATTGAAAATTTCTTCATTAAGACATTTTGTCTTTGGGTTAACCCTTCACATATCCACATTTTTGGCTGAACTGCACATAATATATACATAGTATGTAATATATACACTGTATGTCTTTGCTCATCTGCTTAGATTCTCATATGAACTTAAGTGACGTCCCATTCTTAATCCATTTGATTCAATATGACCCCACACCATAATCCTCCCTCCACCAAACTTGGCACAATGCAGTCAGACAAGTACCGATTTCCTGGAAACCACCAAACCCAGACTCGTCCATCAGATTAGCAGATGGAGAATTGTGATTTGTAACTCTAGGGAACGTGTCTCCATTGCTCTAAAGTCCAGTGCCGGCCTGCTTTACATCACTGCATCCGACGCTTTGCATGGCACTTTGTGATGTATGGATTAGCTGCAGCTGCTAGGCCAGGGAAACCCAATCCATGAAGCTCTCTGTGCACTGTTCTAAAGCTAATCTGAAGGCCACCTGAAGTTTTGAAGGCTGTGGCGGTTGACTTAGCTCCATCAGTTTACTTGACCTACCACTTCGTGTTTTCCCAGGCACTTCCACGTTCCTACTCACATTTCATAGTTTGTGAGTTACAGTCAGTCAAAGATTGTCCTTCATTAATTTTTTGTAGCAATATGCATGATAAAAGTATTGGCTCACCCAAATTTTACTTTTGTTTACTTTTTATAAGTACTTTTTATAGGTTTTCCAGAGGATCGCCTGCATCGCCCGAGTTTTAGCAAGTTGTTTCCTGTATCAGCCATTAGGGTGTGGCCCATCTATATAAGCAGGTGGAACTCTGAAGACCATGCAAAGTATTGTTGCCCTAGGCCTTACTAAGCGATCCTCTTGATATTTGTTTGTTCTGACCTTTGGATTTTTGACTTTGTGCTTGTTTCTCGACTTCTCTTTTTGGACTACGTTTTTTGGATTTGTTTGCCTTCCACTTCCCTTTCACAAATAAACACTCTTATATATCTCTGCATAATGGATTTGACTAATCTGTCTGCTACAGGATCGTTACAGAATACTTTGCCACACACGAATCCAGCGGAGATCCGTACCTTGGATGATCTACTAGCAGCGCTAAACTCCCAAGCCCAAATCATCCGAGGACTTCAGGATCAGGTGCGAGCTCTCACCCTGTCTGCTTCTTCTGGTAATCAGCCACCTCAGGCTGCCACGCTCAACCCTCCGGTAACCTCCTTACCTGAAAAGTTCAGCGGCGACCCCAACTACTGTAGCGGCTTCATCCAGCAATGTAGATTATTCTTTGCTGAACAAAATGTGCGATTTCCCTCTGAGACTAAGAAATGTGCCTTTCTGGTGTCCTTACTCTCAGATCACGCCCTGGAGTGGGCTACAACAGTCTGAGAGACCGATGAGCGCATACGCACTTCCATATAATAATATTTCTTCTCGCAGCTAAAGGGGGTCTTTGAGCATCCGGTGGGAGGACTTGATATTTCTACTAGACTTATGCGATTAAAGCAAGGTTCGCAATCGGCGGCCGACTTTTCGATTACCTTTCGCACGCTAGGAGCGCAAAGCGTCATGAATGACGTCGCTCTCAAGGTACTGTTTAAAGAAGGGCTTAGACAGGAGCTGCAAGCTGAACTGGTATGTTGAGGAGAAAGCGATTCCTACACGGAGTTTATTCAGCGAGCTATTCGTGCCGACAACCTTTTGCGCAACCACCCCAGCCCCGTGAAGTATTCGTCAATGGGTCCTGAATTGACCCAGCCGGGTCTGTTAGCTGAAGGCGAGCCGATGCAGATCGGGTCCAATAAGCTCAGTCAAGCTGAAAGATTGCGCCGTAGGCAGCTGGGCCTGTGTATGTACTGTGGACAGTCGGGACATTTATGTTCATAGTGCCCTGCGCTGTGCCTTAAAGGTCAACCCAAAGTAAGTCCAATCATTCATGCCGTCAACGTTAAAGACTCTGCATTATCTGTGAAAGTGCGACTGTTTGATGGGGATATAACGCATTCTCTCTCTGCTCTTGTGGACTCAGGTTTCGCGCTAAATCTGATGGACACCGGGTTAGCTAGAGACCTGCACCTCCCCATTGAGCCCACTCCTTATCACAGCGATAGACGGGCATGAGATAGGTGAAGCCATATGCGCATGGACCGGAACCCTCAGACTTTCCATCAATAAGGTTCGAGAAAATGATGTTCCACCTGACTCAAGCTCCTAAAACCCCACTCATTCTAGGTTACCCTTGGCTGATTAAGCATGATCTGATCATCTCCTGGAGGCAGGGTAGGATCTTAGAATGGTCACCTGGTTGCTCGCGGCGTTGTTTATGCAAAACCCAGAGGAAGAGTCCCATACCCTGCCATGTGGTGTCATCATGTCCACAAAATGTCCCTTCTTGTTATCAGGATTTAACGGAAGTATTAAGCAAGGAAAGAGCAGCTGAACTTCCGCCGCATCGAGACATTGACTGCAGAATTAACTTTTTTGAAAACTCCACACCCCCCAAAGGTCGAGTTTCTAAACTCCCCTAAGACCCCCTTTCTAAACCGGAGAGACAAACGTTTGACCAGTATATTGAGGACGCTCTGGCGGCGGGTAACATCAGACCATCCACCTCTCCCGCTGGGGTGGGATTCTTCTTTATCACTAAGAAAGATGGCTCTCTACGGCCTTGTATTAACTATAGAGGACTCAGCCAAATAACGGTAAAAAACCATTACCCATTACCTTTAGTTCCGTCAGCCCTGGAGCAGCTCAAGGAGGCTAAAGTTTTCACTAAGCTGGACCTTCGAAGCGCCTATAACGTAGTACGTATTAGAAAGGGTGATGAATGGAAAACCGCCTTTGTTACTCCTAAAGGCCATTACGAATATCTTGTGATGCCATATGAACTATGCAATGCTCCCGCGGTGTTTCAAGCTTTCATTAATGATGTGCTACGGGAGTTTTTAGATATCTGTGCCATCGTATACATTGATGATATTCTGATCTATTCACAGGACATGGTGCAGCATGTAGAGCATTTCAGAGCGGTTCTGCATCGATTACTAGAGCACAAGCTATTTGTAAAGGCGGAGAAGTGTGTATTGAGGTACAGTTCTTGGGGTACATTATTAACACCACAGGTATCTCTATGGAACCAGGTCGCGTGCAGGCTGTGCGAGATTGGCCTGTTCCCCATACATTGAAGGAGCTGCAGCGGTTTCTGGGGTTTGCGAATTTTTACAGACGCTTCATCAGAAACTTTAGTCAAACCGCGTCCCCCTTAACCTCTCTTCTCAAGGGCAAACCTATCAAGTTGCTTTGGACTGAAGCAGCCACTAAAGCATTCGACCTGCTCAGGCACAAGTTTACATCAGCCCCCATGCTAAAACACCCAGATCCGAGTCTTCCTTTTGTGGTAGAGGTTGACGCTAGCAATCAATGTATAGGTGCAATCTTATCCCAAAGACATGGTTCACCTCCTAAGCTGCATCCCTGTGCAGTCTTCTCGAAAAAATTGACCCCGGCAGAAAATAATTACATTGTTGGCAACAAGGAGTTGCTTGCGGTTAAGGAGGCGTTATTAGAATGGCGGCACTGGTTGGAGGGGCGCGCACACCCTTTCACAGTCTTTACTGACCACAAGAACCTAGAATATATGAAGGGAGCGCATCGGCTAAATGCTCGCCAAGCTTGCTGGGCGTTATTTTTTACTCTTTTTAATTTTGTGATTACTTACAAGCCGGGATCGAAGAACGGCAAATCAGACTCTCTCTCTTGCAGACACGATCTAGTTGATCGGGAGAGAGTCCTTAAGCCCATCCTTAACCCCAGTCTGGTAGTGGCCTCAGTTTTATGGGATCTGGCGGAGGAGATACGAGTAGCCAGTGAACGTCAGTCTCCACCACCGAGCATGCCGCCTGGTAAGATTTTTGTTCCCCCCAAGTTTCGTAAGCCGAGCTGTTGACTGGACAATACTGGTGGCCCCATATGAGAGAGGAAGTACGTGCCTATGTCCGTTCATGTGCTGAATTTGCTCGATCAAAAACACCTTGACATCTATCTGAGGGGCTGCTGCACCCCCTATCTGTTCCCGAGCGGCCTTGGTCCCACATAGCCTTGGACTTCGTCACTGATCTGCCACCATCCAAGGGTTACACGGCAATATTAACGGTGGTAGATCGGTTCTCCAAGTGCTGTCGGGTAATTCCTTTAAAAGGGCTCCCTTCTGCATCTGAAACTGCTAACCTTTTGTTTTGCAATGTGTTTAGAGTGTATGGTTTGCCAGAGGACATCCTATCGGACCGAGGTCCACAATTCACATCGCGAGTCTGGGCAGAATTCTGCAAATGCCTGGATATCAACGTAAGTCTCACTTCTGGGTATCACCCACAGTCCAACGGTCTGGCTGAGCGGCTTAACCAGGAACTGGGTCGATACCTTCGAGCCTATTGCTTTAATGAATAGCAGCGATGGAGTGAGTTTCTGCCGTGGGCGGAGTACGCTCAGAATTCCCTTCGTCCCTACGTCGTACCGGCGTAGTGCCCGAACCTGGGAGGGAGCCCATGTGAGGTTAGAAAGAGCAATTCGTGAGCAGAAACAGCGCGCTGATAAGAGAAGAAAGCCGACGCCTCAGTATCAGGTTGGTCAGCGGGTCTGGTTGTCTACGCAGCATTTGAGGCTCAAGCTCCAGTGCAAAAAGCCATTCATTGGGCCATTAAAAATTATCAAGCAGATTAATGAGGTATCATTCAGGCTCCAGCTACCAGCACATATGAAATTTAACCCGACTTTCCATGTGCGCCTCTTGAAGCCTTATGTGCCTTCAGGTGATGCAGGAGAACCACTACCGGAACCACCGGCGCCTATTGAGTTAGAGGAGGGCCTGGCATATACTGTGCGGGAGATACTCAGCTCCAGAAGGCGGCGTAGAGGCCTACAATACCTGGTGAACTGGAAGGGTTATGGCCCGGAAGAACAGTCCTGGGTGCCTGCGTCAGACATCCTGGACCCTACTCTGCTTCAGGACTTTCATGCTCGACACCCTGAGCCCCCTAGTCTCGCCCTAGGGGGCGCCCTAGAATACCGCCAGGAGGCTTTCCTAGGGGAGGGGGTACTGTGAGGACTGGTTTTCCAGAGGATCGCCTGCAGAGGGCGCCATCGCCCGAGTTTTAGCAAGTTGCTTCCTGTATCAGCCATTAGGGCGTGGCCCATCTATATAAGCAGGTGGAACTCTGAAGACCAAGTATTGTTGCCCTAGGCCTTACTAAGTGGTCCTCTTGATATTTGTTTGTTCTGCCCTTTGGATTTTTGACTTTGTGCTTGTTTCTCGACTTCTCTTTTTGGACTACGTTTTTTAGATTTGTTTGCCTTCCACTTCCTTTTCCCAAATAAACACTCATATATCTCTGCATAATGGATTTGACTAATCTGTCAGCTACAGGATCGTTACACATACCCCTGTTCTTAATACTGTGTATTGCCCCTAACATAAATGACAGCTTGAAGTCTTTTTTCTATATCTTGACAGATAGAAAAAAAAAGCTGCCAATTCTTCTTGACAAAAAGCATCAGGTTCCTGTAAATTCATTCATATTTCCCTTACAGTTACAGTTTGGCATTTGGTAGACGCTCTTATCCAGAGCGACTTACATTTGGTCTGTTTTTTTACAACTGAGCAATTGTGGGTTAAGGGCCTTGCTCAAAGGCCCACAGTGGTTGGTTGGTGGAGTTGGGATTCGAACCCTGGTCTTTTTGGTATTTGTTCAACACCTTAACCACTAGGCTACCACTTCCCTCTTAAGTGTCTCAATAATATTGATAATGATATTCGCATTCTTCTGCCAACGGTTGATTTAGCCTTGTATTTTGAATCATTGTAATGTTGGACGTTCAAGTTCATCCCATGTGCATCTTCCATGCTGTTGAGTGCAAATTTGCCAGTATTTTTGATAGCATATTGCCATCAATTTTGACAGAATTCCACTGAATTTACTTTGTTCCAGAAGTAGGCTTTGTTGAGTCTTGTCTTTGTACTGTTTGGCATATTGTAAGCAAGGTATTTTGTGGAATTTATGTAGTAATGGCTTGCTTCTGGCAACTTAACCATGTAGCTCATCTTTCATCAAGTGTCTTTTTCATTCATTCATCATCTTCTAAACCGCTAATTCAAGGTCACGGGGATCTGCTGGTGCCTATCCCAGCTCACATAGGGCGAGAGGCGGTCCAGTCCATTGCAGGGCAACCCATAGACAAACAAATATTCACTCCGATGGACAATTTAGAATCAACAAGTGACCTAATCTGCATATCTTTGGATTGTTGGAAGAAACTGGAGTACCCAGAGGAAACCCACATAAGCGCGTGGAGAGCATGCAAAGTACACACAGAAAGATCCCTGGCCCGGTAATGGAACCCGGGACTTTCTTGTTGTGAGGCAACCATGCTAACCACTATGCCACCGTGTCGCCCAAGTGTCTTTTTATTTTCTTTCTTTTTATACTTTTCACGTCTCTCGGATGAGCGTCTCCAGTGCGCTGCCGATGTGCAGCGGAGCGCGCACGGGCTTGGCTGCGCTTGAGCGCTCTCGTGTGTGTGCGTGAGCACGCGCGCAGCTGAGTCTCGTCAAGCGCTGATTCGTGTTTGTGTTATAAGCCGGCAGTTTTCTCCTGGGGGCCGTTGGATCTTTCCGCCTTTTTCCCCTGAATGTTTTTTTTTTCATGCTCAAGTTCATGTTCATGATCTCGTCTCGTCTTGTCTGCTCACGTCAGGTTTTGTTCACGTCTTATTTTTACGGTATTTTCTTTAATTTAAATCTCTTTGTTTTGTTTTTTATTTTTATTTTTTGCCTTTTTTTTCCCTAATAAATGGACAATTCATACCCGCCAATCCTGCGTTTGGGTGCGCTCTTTATCCCCGATCCTGCCCCCCCTCCCACGCTGACAGAATGATCCAACCAAGCTCGCACCCAGCGGATTGGCGGCAGACCCTCCCCGATTGCATTCCTGCGGAGATATGATGGCCGCCACGGTAAGTGTCGGAGGTTCGTGCGGGAGTGCGCTGCGTTTTTTCAATCCCAGCCAAACGCTTACACCATTGGACCAACGTCTCAGGGAGGACCTCCTCTACCTTTTGGCTTATCTCCTCACCACATGCTTCCTCATCCCAGTGGAGGCTTTGATCTTTTTGGTCCGCCCAGAGATGTGCCTGGTGGGGTCAGAGGTGGTCGAGGAGCGTCAGCCCGGTCCGGAGGTGGTCAAGGAGCATCAGCCCGGTCCGGAGTTGGTCGAGGAGTGTCAGCCCGGCCAGAGGTGGTCGAGGAGAGTCAGCCCGGTCCGGAGGTTGTCGAGGAGCGTCTGCCTGACCCGGAGGTGGTCAAGGAGGTTCTGCCTGGTCCGGAGGTGGTCGAGGAGCGTCTGCCCGGTCCGGAGGTGGTCGAGGAGCGTCTGCCTGGTCCAGAGGTGGTTAAGGAGCCTCGTTCTGCTCCTGAGGAGGCCTGGGGCCCTCATTCTGCTCCTAAGGAGGCCTGCAGGCTTCGTTCTGCTCCTGAGGAGGCCTGGGGGCCTCGTTCTGCTCCTGAGGAGGCCTGAGGGCCTCGTTCTGCTCCTGAGGAGGTCTGTGGGCCTCGTTCTGTTCCTGTCACAGAGGCTAGGAAGCCTCGTTCTGTTCCTGTCACGGAAGCTAGGAGGCCTCGTTCTGTTCCTGTCATTGAGGCTAGGAGGCCTCAATCTGTTCCTGTCACGGAGGCTAGGAGGCCTCGTTCTGTTCCTGTCACGGAGGCTGGGATGCCTCGTTCTGTTCCTGTCACAGAGGCTGGGAAGCCTTGCCTCGATCCTACCCTTTCTGGGTATCGGATTGTTCATAGACCGGTACCCGCATTATTCCTTCTATGTTTATCTGGCTGAGTATTAATTAATACATTTTTTTCCTTCAGTGTTTAAGTTTGTTTTGCTCATAGCCTCAGCCTCATGGTTTTTTAGTTCTATTAGTTAGTTCTATTAGTGTTTTTTCATGTCCAGGTTTTTCATGTCCAGGTTTTTTCATGTTCAGGTTTCTCCCTCTAAGGTTCATTTTCCCATTTCTCGTGTTATCATTTAGGCTAACCCTCTCTCATGTTTAGGTTTCCCTCTCTCATGTTCTCACCCAGGTTCCCCCTTTCTTGTCAGGCTTAGGATCCCCCATTCTCATCAGGCTCAGGTTCCCCCTTTCTCGTCATTCTCTGGTTCCCCCTTTCTCGTCATGCTCTGCTTCCCCCTATCTCGTCATGCTCTGGTTCCCCCTATCTCGTCATGCTTTGGTTCCCCCTAGCTCGTCATGCTCTGGTTCTCCCTATCTCGTCATTTTCAGGTTCCCCCTATCTCGTCATGCTCAGGTTCCCCCTTTCTCGTCATGTTCAGGTTCCCCTTTCTCGTCATGTTCAGGTCATGTTCAGGTTCCCCCTGTCTCGTCATGCTCAGGTTCCCCCAATCTCGTCATCTTCAGGTCATGCTCAGGTTCCCCCTATCTCGTCGTGCTCAGATTCCCCCTATCTCGTCATGCTCAGGTTCCCTATATCTCGTCATGCTCAGGTTCCCCCTATCTCGTCATGCTTAGATTCCCCCTATCTCGTCATGCTCAGGTTCCCTATATCTCGTCATGCTCAGGTTCCCCCTATCTCGTCATGCTCAGGTTCCCCCTATCTCGTCATGCTCAGGTTCCCCCTATCTCGTCATGCTCAGGTCATGCTCAGGTTCCCCCTTCTCGTCATGTTCAGGTCATGCTCATGTTCCCCCTTCTCGTCATGTTCAGCTTCCCCTTTCTCGTCATGCTCAGGTCATGTTCAGGTTCCCTTTTCTCATCATGTTCAGTTTCCCCCTTCTCGTCTTGCTCAGGTCATGTTCAGGTTCCCCTTTCTCGTCTTGCTCAGGTCATGTTCAGGTTCCCCTTTCTCGTCTTGCTCAGGTCATGTTCAGGTTCCCCTTTCTCGTCATGCTCAGGTCATGTTCAGGTTCCCCTTATTTCGTCATGTTCAGGTCATGCTCAGGTTCCCCCTTCTCGTCATGTTCAGGTCATGCTCAGTATCCCCGCTCAGGTTCGCCTTTCTCGCCATGCTCAGGTCATGTTCAGGTTCCCCTTTCTCATCATGTTCAGGTTCCCCTTTCTCGTCTTGCTCAGGTCATGTTCAGGTTCCCCTTTCTCCTCAGGTTCAGGTTTCCCCTTTTTTGTCAGGTTCAGGTTCCCGCCTTTTTCATCAGGTTCAGGTTCAGTTCCCCCCTTTCTCGTCAGGTTTAGGTTCCCCCCTTTCTCGTCAGGTTCAGGTTTGGTTCCCCCCTTTCTCGTAAGGTTCAGTTTTGGTTCCCCCCTTTCTCGTAAGGTTCAGGTTCGGTTCCCCCCTTTCTCGTAAGGTTCAGGTTCGGTTCCCCCCTTTCTCGTCAGGTTCAGGTTCCCCCCTTTTTCGTCAGGTTCAGTTTCCCCCTTTCTCGTCAGGTTCAGGTTCAGTTCCCCCCTTTCTCGCCACGTTCAGGTTCAGTTCCCCCCTTTCTCGTCAGGTTCAGGTTCAGTTCCTTCCTTTCTCGTCAGGTTCAGTTTCAGTTCCCCCTTTCTCTTCAGGTTCAGGTTCCCCCCTTTCTCGTCAGGTTCAGGTTCCACCTTTCTCGTCAGGTTCAGGTTCCCCCTTTCTCGTCAGGTTCGGTTCCCCCCTTTCTCGTCAGGTTCAGGTCCCCCCTTTCTTGTCAGGTTCAGGTTCCACCTTTCTCGTCATGCTCAGGTTTCCCTATCTTATCATGTTCAGGTCATGCTCAGGTTCCCCCTATTTCGTCATGCTCAGGTTTCCCCTATCTCATCATGTTCAGGTCATGCTCAGGTTCCCCCTATCTCGTCTAGTTCAGGTCATGCTCAGGTTCCCCCTATCTCGTCATCTTCAGGTTCCCCCTATCTCATCATGCTCAGGTTCCACCTATCTCATCATGCTCAGGTTCCCCCTATCTCGTCATGCTCAGGTTCCCCTATCTCGTCATGTTCTCCTCATGCTCAGGTTCCCCTTTCTCGTTTTGCTCAGGTCATGTTCATGTTCCCCTTTCTCGTCTTGCTCAGATCATGTTCAGGTTCCCCTTTGTCGTCATGTTCAGGTCATGCTTAGGTTCCCCCTTCTCGTCATGTTCAGGTCATGCTCAGGTTCCCCCTACTCGTCATGTTCAGGTCATGCTCAGTTTCCCCGCTCAGATTCCCCTTTCTCGTCTTGCTCAGGTCATGTTCAGGTTCCCCTTTCTCGTCATGTTCAGGTTCCCCTTTCTCATCATGTTCAGGTCATGTTCAGGTTCCCCATTCTCATCATGTTCAGGTTCCCCTTTCTCGTCATGCTCAGGTCATGTTCTGGTTCCCCTATCTCGTCATGTTCAGGTCATGCTCAGGTTCCCCCTTCTCGTCTTGCTCAGGTCATGTTCAGGCTCCCCTTTCTCGTCTTGCTCAGGTCATGTTCAGGTTCCTCTTTCTCATCATGTTCAGGTTCCTCTTTCTTGTCATGTTCAAGTCATGCTTAGGTTCCCCCTATCTCGTCATGTTCAGGTCATGCTCAGTTTCCCCGTTCAGATTCCTCGTCATGCTCAGGTCATGTTCAGGTTCCCCTTTCTCGTCATGTTCAGGTCGTGTTCAGGTTCCCCTTTCTCGTCATGTTCAGGTTCCCCTTTCTCGTCCTGCTCAGGTCATGTTCAGGTTCCCCTTTCTCCTCAGGTTCAGGTTTCCCCTTTCTCAACAGGTTCAGGTTTCCCCTTTCTCGTCAGTTTCAGGTTCCCCCTTTCTCGTCAGGTTCAGGTCCCCCCCTTTCTCATCAGGTTCAGGTTCAGTTCCCTCCTTTCTCGTCAGGTTCAGTTCCCCCCTTTCTCGTCAGGTTCAGTTCCCCCCTTTCTCATTAGCTTCAGGTTCAGTTCCCCTCTTTCTCATCAGGTTCAGTTCCCCATTTTCTCCTCAGGTTCAGGTTCAGTTCCCCCTTTCTTATCAGGTTCAGGTTCAGTTCCCCCCTTTCTCGTCAGGTTCAGTTCCCCCCTTTCTCGTCAGTTTCAGGTTCAGGTTCCACCCTTTATCGTCAGGTTCAGGTTCCCCCCTTTCACGTCAGGTTCAGGTTTGGTTCCCCCCTTTCTCAAGTGAGCGTGTGTTTAAATAGTGAGCGTGATCAACTTGGAATAGGGGACAGGTGAGCATGATTAGTATTCAGGAGAGCGTGGTGGTGAGAGGGCGTGACAGTCCCCCCCTCCTGATGGCCCACTCCTGAGGGCCGGAATGAGCGGCGCCGTGGTGGTCTTCCGCATCCTCACTGTGCTGGGGATTGTGGGTTAACCTGATGGAACTTCTGAATGAACTGAGGGTCCAGAATATTACCCCTTATCACCCAGGATCGTTCCTCTGGTCCATACCCTTTCCAATCAACCAGATATTCTAACTTACCACCAAGGTCCCGGGCTGACAGAATCTCTCTAACTTTGTAAATGGGAGGTTCTTCCTGGGCAGATTCTGTGGCGGCAAGGGGAGATTCAAAATACGGCTTGAATTGTGACACGTGGAAAGTCGAGTGAATGCGGTACTCCGGGAGTGACAAGGTAAATGTGACCGGGTTTACCCTCCTGGAGATGGTGAAGGGGCCAACAAACCTGGGACCTATTTTTTTGGATGGCTGCCGCAGCCGGGTGGACAGCCACACCTTCTGACCTGGTTCATAGTCTGTGTTAATGGATTGATGGGCATCCGCGGTGTGTTGCTGTCTGCGGATAGCTCGCTGAAGTTGCTAATGCGTTTGGTCCCAAACCCACTTGCTCTCCCGGAACCAGTGATCCACCGCTGGGACAACCAAAGGTCCCCTCGGAAAGAGGAAAGGATGATAACCCAGAACGCACTGGAATGGTGTCAGACCTGTAGTAGCTTGCCGTAGTGAATTCTGGGCGTATTCAGCCCATACGAGGAACTAGCTCCAGGAGTCTTGGTGGCCGTGGCAGAACGTCCGTGGCAAAATGGCTGATTTCCTGCATCTTGCGCTCGGTCTGGCCATTGGTCTGGGGATGCTACCCTGAAGACAGACTGAATGAGACTCCAAAGAGAGAGAACAAAGCCCTCCAAACCCTGGAGATAAACTGAGGTCCTCAATCTGAGACTATATCCTCCAGGATGCCAAAATACCGGAACGCATGGTTGAACAATCTCTCGGCTGTCTCCATGGCAGTAGGCAGTTTTCTGAGGGAAATCAGACGGCATGACTTGGAAAATCGGTCAACATTGACAAGATTACAGGTGTTACCTCTGGAGGCTGGCAGGTCAGTCATGAAGTCCACTCTCAGATGAGACCATGGACGATTCGGGATGGGAAGAGGGTGGATCTTCCCAAACGGTCGATTCCTTGGGCTCTTGGATATAGCGCACTATTTGCACCCCCTCACGTACGTTCTGATCTCTCCAGCCATGTTAAGCCACCAGAATCACTCTGACAGTAGTGAGAGGGTGGAGTTGGCACCTGGGTGGCCAGTGCCTGGGCTGGCGTAAGGAGAGTGGATTACTGCTAGGCGTTGGGTACGGGGTAGAACTGCTTACCAGCGGGACAGCCCGGCAAGGGTGGAGGTGATGGGTTTGCAGCGGTCTATTCTATAGGACTCAGGATCATGGAGGAGGGTAGAATAGGTTCATTCTTCTCCTCTGTGTAGTCAAGCCCATTAAATTGCCATGACAGAGATCGTGAAATCAAATCTAGTAAAAAACAGGGCCCACAATGCCTGAGGTTGATTTAGCTGCTTGGCTTCCCGCAAATACTATAGGTTCTTATGGTCTGTGTTGACTGTGAAAGGGTGGTCAGTCCCCTCTAACCAGTGACTCCACTCCTTCAGTGCCAACTTGATTGCCCGGTTGTCAATGTCATAGTTGCATTCCGAATTTCCTAGAAAAATAGGCACATGGGTGAAGGTTCCCAGATTTCCCCTGACATTGCGAAAGCACCGTTCCGGCTCCAGTGGTAGAGGCATCCACTTCCACGAGAAAGGGGATCTTCGGGTCTGGGTGTGCTAGGATGGGTGCAGAGGTGAATGAGGATTTCAGAACCTGAAAGGCCTCATGGGCCTCGGGAGTCCATGATGATGATGGCTTGCCCTTGAGCATATTAGTGAGGCATATTGAGCATATTGGAGGCTAACAGACTATAGTTCCTGATGAACCGTCGGTAGAAATTAGCAAACCCCAGAAATTGCTGTAGCTGTTTCACAGTTATCGGTTCTGGCCAGGAGGTCACCACCGACAACTTGTCCATCTGTACCACCCGCTGGTCAATATAATACCCCAGGAAATGAACTGCAGGAGAGTGGAAGATACATTTCTCTGCCTTCAGGAATAGGTCGAACTCCCGAAGCTTTCGCAGGACCTCAGTGACATGGTGGTGGTGCTTGACCTCATTCCGGGAGTAGATGAGGATGTCGTCAATGTAGACGATAACCCACTTGCGCAGAAACTCTCGTAGCACCTCGTGAATAATGTCCCGAAAAACAGAGGGTAAATAAAGTCCTGATACACTCGCAGAATGGCTTCAGTGGTAAAGCCCTCTAGGACCAGGAGGTGAATGGATTCAGTATGTAACAGCCCCACCTGCAAAGGAACCACGGAAGTGGCCCTAGGCCCCACAGTATAAACACAAACCTCCATTCACCCTCCTGTAACGTTCTCCCTGAGTGAGATGGCCTGCATCCAGCTGCATAGGTTCCGGGCTAGTCACTAGAGGGCGCATTTGTTCAGGCAAATGGAGGGGAGTGTTAAATCGGCTGACTACTCACGCACAGCTTCCATGCAATCAGAGCAGCAAATAGGAGTGCTGAATGAAGCGTTCTAACCCACAGGTATCGTCGTAAGCAGCTAACTGAAGACGGAGTTGAGGGTGGAGCCCCTGCCGGTAGGAAAAGAGTAGGGCTCTTTCGTTCCACCCACTGCTTGCTGCCAAGGTATGGGATTTAAGAGCATACTCTTGGACCGAGAGATTACCTTGTTTGAGCTTATAAAGTTGCTTCCCTGCCGCGACTCCACCATCGTGACGTCCAAACACCTCTTTAAAGTGATTGACGAACAGGTTTAAAGAGGTGGTTACGGGACTGTATTGCGTGCAGATAGACTCCGCCCATTGCAATATAATATAATGTATATATTCATATATCATGTTTATTTATTTTTATTATTTATTAATATTTATTGATACTATTTTTCTTGCCAGTGCAGAGAAAAGAAACGTTGTTGCTTTTTAAAGTTTCAGTAAAGGTTTTGTATAAAAGCATCTATTTGATTATTTTTTCAATTCCATTATCTGAATCAGAGCAAGGGTGGTCACATGATTAGTGCTTCAATTTCAGTTGTTCAATTTAGGAGCTGCAACTTTTGTCCTTTGAGGAATACCCTTAACACTTTTTCTAAACTATGACAAAAAATATGGGAAAATATGCCAAAAAGAAAAGCTTTTTATTCTAACATTGAGTTTCTTCTTCTTCTCCTTTCGGCTGCTCCCGTTAGCGGTCGCCACAGCGGATCACTCCCCTCCACCCCACCCTGTCCGCTACATCTGCCTCTTTCACCCCAACTACCTGCATA